>KN832574.1:138203-230859 GCA_000827205.1 Plicaturopsis crispa FD-325 SS-3 | reverse complement strand
CCCAAAGTTTCATCTTGAGGGGGAAGAGAAAGCGTACCGCTGTGATACCACCCATAACACACCTCTCGCGCCCCCGAAGATATATACCTGCGCCAGTGCAAGATCGTGAGTTCAAGTCAGTGGACAAAAGATGGACTATCTGTGACCTGTCATCAATACGGCGTTGGGACGGCAGACAAGGGAAGGAAACGTGTCGGCGAGTGGCGAGCGAGCAGTCATGAGTGATTTCCTTGACGTCCCACAGAGGGACCGACAAGGGAGACCTCTTTGGGGAGGAAAGGCGGAGGATGGGGAAGAGAGACAAGTGAAGAGGGAAGAGAAAGGCAGTGAGAAGGCGCGAACTTGTGACGGGAGCAACTGTACAGTTTTCCGGAACGTTCCGCAGCCACCCGACAGCTGACGTGGCACGGCGGGCAGCGGCGGGCACAGAAGACGGCGCTGGAGCCGAAGTGGTTGAGGTGTTGAACGCGAGTGACAGTTTGTGTTGAACGCGATATCGACGCGACGCGCATTGAACTCGGAAGTGCAACTCGCTTTGCACATGAGCCGAGTGCATCCGAAACCAAATCGAGTTCATTTTGTGTTCAACACAAGACCAGATTTACGTTCAACTCAAAATCAGCTTGGACGTGTTCAACTCATACGAGTCTTTGGCCGTGTATGCACGTATCATGTCCAATGTTACCGAATACTTCAAGATCGAATCTACGGTCCCTAGAACTGGGAAGCTTCTTTCTCTGTCAAACGCACGACGCCACGCCACACGCGCGATGACTGGCACGCCGCCACGCGCCACACTGGCTAAGTGTCAAATCACAAATCACGTACGCGGAGAATGAGATCTCAGCGTAGACTGAGCTTTCGTATTTCTCACGGGCAACACTCTTTGCCAAACTAATGGAGAGTACTCACTTCAGCTTCAGGGTAACGGCTAGCAAACGGTGCTACGGCGATTACAGCCTTCCTAAACGAGCCTCGCCGGCACGTGCGAAATATTTCTCTCCGCCACGAGCGCGTTGCCACTTGTGTCATGTCCCGGCCACCTTTCCAACCTCAACATTTGCTGTCTAAGAAATCCAGACTCCAGCAGCGCAATGTGTTCGTGTGGTCAACATCACCAAGCGCCATCCTGAAAGCGGGCATGTTACGGATCTTCGCACCAGAAAGGCTGCAGCGCATTAACTTGACGTGTCTCCAGGTCTCCGAACCGACGATGAGTCGAATATAACTATTGCGATGTTCTTCCGCTGGCTCGAAATTGTAGCAGACGAGCCAGGAATGGAGTACACTGTTCGGCCTGTTCAAGTCGTTGAGTGGGGCGAGACTCCCTTCCTTTATATGGCGGCACCCATGGGTCCCCCCATGCCCACAGATTCTACCGATCTACTAATCCCCGGAGACTATGCCATCTTCGACGCTGGTCAGTTTACTCCATTTAATTGCTAATACTAACACTGATGTGCCTGCTATAAGACGGAGAAAGCCGCCGACCATTCGATCTTCGCGGTGATACATTGTCTTTTACAGAGACAGAGGATCGCAGGCATAGCAGCCGTAGCTACAACATCGTGCGCTCTACACTACGCATTTCCGACCATGTCCTCGCGCCCTCAATATAGCCATATCTCTATAGTCGACCGTGCCCGTTGGGATGGAGGACACTCTGCGGGCACGCCGCAATCAATGCTTCATCACTGGGGCTAGGACACCCCCCGCAGAATTGGCCGCCACATGGATATTTCCCGTGAACGTTGCTCGTCAAGTGCGCAACCTCTAATCGCGCACTGAATCCTTACAGGCGCGGCGGCTAACTCGATATCTTCTCCAAGATGATGTGGAGCCCAGAAAGCGATGATTGGGATAAAGAGGGCCCCGACGCCCCCGAGATCGATATTTATCTCGGCGAAGAAAACCACATCCTCCTATGTAAAGAACTCGTCGAACTGTTTCAAGGAAACAAATTTGGTGTCAATGTTGATGTACGTCGTTTTTCTCAATGTTTTTGAGTCTTCCTCTCGAATCAACTCGTTCCAGGATGGCTACCGAATCGTCGTTTTCGAACCGTTGGGCGGCACACGCCTCCCCAGCCACCTCACGCTGCCCTCCGACCCTTCTCTTCGCCCCAGCGACGAGTTGCTCCGTGGCCATTTCAACCGGTGCATTCAGCACAATGTCCGCGGTGGTGATATCCTCGATGACTACCCGGTGACAGCTATAGCGGAGTACATGGACGATTTGGGTGTCTATAACGGTGCGATCGACATGGAAGATCCTAGGTGGCAGACAGACTTGGGGAAGGCGATACTAGCCGCATTGATAAGGGGTCGTTTAGAACAGTAGGTCGCACACCTTGTTTATGAGCACCACGCGCATAGCTGATGCTGCAGTGTCGTTGTATAGATTTTACGGAATATAAATGCTTAATATACAATCATCAAACTCAGCCCAACCTCACTCAGCCTGTCTTTTTCTGCGTTGGTTGCCGTGGCTTAGCCAAACAACGCCTACGAAATTCTGACTGATGTGGCCAAGGCCAAGAACATGAAATAAATAGTAAGGTATCGACAGATGCATCATACATGGCCAAGAAACCAGTAAATATGAAACTAGAGATCAGCACATTCCACTCTTCGTATCTGACTAGGGTCGACCCTAGCTAAGCTTTTTGGTTTGATCACCTTCAGCCTTAGCTTTCGCCGCAGCCTCCAAGTCAGCGAACGTCCCACTCTTCAGACACATGTTCCTGAAGATGCCGTCCTCCTTTTGGATTAGGTTGTGAGGCGTGTCGAATTCGGCGATCTGACGAAAGTGGTGAGATAAAGAAAGTGGCTCAAAGTAATGCGTTTTCTGACCTGGCCCTTGTCGAGCACGATGAGACGGTCGTAGTCGATGACCGTTTTAATGCGATGCGCCACTGTGAGGGATGAGCAAAGGTCCAAATCAGTCAAGTCAAAAAGGACACGCACCTGTAAGGAGCAGCGAGTCGCCAAACTCCTCCCGAATCGTCGCCTGGATCTTCGCGTCCGTCGCAAAGTCGATACTGCTCGTCGCCTCGTCGAGCACGATGATGGAGCTGCGCCGCAGGAGCGCGCGCGCCATCGCGATCAGCTGCCTCTGACCCTGCGAGAAGTTCGTCCCGCCGGCCGACACCTGGGTATCGAGCGAAATCTTGGTCTTCGTGTCCGCGTCGACGACCGTGGGCGCAACGGACGACGACGAGCCTTCGTGGATAGATGGTGCGCGCGATGGCTCCCGGGACGTCTTCTGCGATTGGTATGCGCTCTCGCTGATCATCTGCACGCGGAACAGCACATCGAGGCACTCGCTGTCCTCATGGTCGCCTGCACTGCTCTTCAGAACGATGTTCCAATCAAGGACAAACTGACGGCCTTACCGAAGGGATCGAGATTGTCTCTCAGGGTCCCTGAGAACAAGGTTGCATCCTGGAGAAGCCGCCGATGAGCAACGTAGTACATACGGTGAAGGAGTGAGACTTACTTGAGGAATAAAGGTCTGGGGGAGTAGGTCAGCGAATGGCCAGTTCAAGCGAGTATGCGAAAGGACTTACGATACGTGTTCGCAAGTCGTGTACTCCAATAGTAGAAATGTCGATGCCGTCGATGAGAATGCGACCGCTGACAGGGTCAACCTACGAAGAATAAGTTAATTTACGGCGAACGCTAGCTCGACGAAAGACCCGACTCACAAAGCGCAGGATACTCATCGCGAGCGTGCTTTTACCGCTGCCGGTTCTGCCCAGCAGGCCGATTCGCTCCTTGGCCTTGAGGTCGAAAGAGACGCCATGCAGAACGGGTGGTAGGTCAGGCGCATACTTGATCACGAGATCCTCCACATGGATGAGCGAATCCTTGCTAGAGCTCGAGGGCCAGTACGCGGGGGGTCGGTTCGATTCGATGACCGCTGGGGGCTCTTGCGGAAGGTCCAAGTACTCCACGATACGTTCGACAGAGCTTGGGATTTCGGTTAGCCACACGGTATTGCGAAGAGAAAAAAACACCTACTTTAAATCGAGCTCCAATGCTGTCCAGAATCTATGCAAAAGATGGCGCCGTGATTGGCATGTCTACACAGACGCGCAGGACGGGAACGCACCTGCATGCCCAGTATATACTAGTAGTGAAGGCCATGGCGGAGGTGATACATAGACCAGCGATACCAGCGGAGACAAAACCGGATAACGCAAACAAAGTAGTGACAAACACGGCAATGGCACCGAGTCCGTCGAAGTTCAAGAGTAGCCATCTGTTGGTCATCCAGAATGCGAACTGTGGATGAGTAGGCGTGACAAGGTCGGAGGTTAGTAAAGCACAGTGTGATAGGAAGGGACTTTAGAACTAACCCCTGCAAAGAAAACAGCGCGCATCTTTCCGTCAGTCGATGGAGGACATACTTAGAGGAAATACGAACATTGTTTCGTAGTAGCATCAATCATGCTATGAAGGCCATCCAAGAACCGCTTTTCCGCAGAGAACGCACGGACAGTGACTATGCCTTCAAGCAACTCGCCGAACCCGGAGAATATGGGTGACCGACTGTTCGACTCCATGCGTCGAAGGTCACGACCTATCACCGACATCAGATCTACAATGAGGCCAAGGACGCAATTGCAGCTTACCTGTGTTCAGATAGCCAATAGCTAGCCGACGGTAGGCAGTCCCGATAATAAAGGCTGGGATCAAGAACCACGGGAACACCACACTGATGTTTCGTCAGTATGAATAGCGCGCATGTTGGATGCGACGTGTCAACTCACGCTACAGTAAGGATAGCAGCAAAGAAAGTCGCCAGAGACGAGTTGACTGCCTGCAAAGAGCTAGCCAAAGAGGAGTCGATGGTCTCAACATCCTAGTGTCGCGAAAGTGAAGTAAGATAAAATTGTCCCAAACTTGGATACGAGACAGCAAATTGCTGACCTTTCCAAACCGATTGAGCCTGACAGTGTACGGATTAGTCGTTACTAGCTGTGCAAGGAATATGTACGTACATGCGTCCTACACACGGCATGTTAGCGACAGGATGGCCAGAGAAAAGTACAATATGGCTTACCTTGGGGTGTAACATCATGCCACCGCATTGTGGCCCGTACAACGCCAACGAGGAGTTGTTGGAACATGATGCGCGATGCACGGAGAGCACCGGTGTATTGCACGATTACGGAGATGATACTCGCTGTGGCCGTCAGCAAGGCGATAGCGGCGTAAACGCCGACATAGAATAGGGGGTGATCTTGAGCACGAGGAAGAGTAGTGGTCGTGAAACTCGAAGCCTCGATACCGTGCAGGCTGCCTGAGTGTTGAGGGAACGACAGGATACCATCCATGGAGACTTCATGTTCTGCGGTAGCAAAGGAATTGAATGCGTACGACGCAGTCAGGTTCGCCTCAGGTCCGTAGGCTTCTCCCCAGGTCTACGAAACGGGTAATGAGTAAGATAGACCTCATTCATACTCGACCACATCACGAAATTGGCGCTAGCGTGACGCCAAATCATCACGCAATTTCGTGATGTGGTTGAATATGAATGAGGTCTATCTTAGATGCGGACAGGAAGCAATAGGACAATTCTACCTTTATCCACAATTTTTCCGTGATGCCCAATAACTGCGTCGCAAAAACATTTAGCGGTGATCGTTCAAGCTGATGAAAGAATACCGTTCACCTGACTGATGACGACGATGAATGCCAAGATGCCCCAGGTCCAATACGACCTATAGACGACAAGAAACGTTGAGATACAGTACCGCAGTAGCAGAGCTTTTGGACCCACGAAGCCTTGAGATAGCCTGAACATCCGCTTAGCACAGCATCGAATGAATGGGTGGACAAATTACTGACTGTTATATATATTCCACTTGACTCCGCCAGTTTCACGATGTTCGTCCTTGATGAGTTTCTTCGGTTTCTTTGCCTCGCCAGTGGGCTCAGCATCCGTAGGTTCCGCGGGAAGTGCCTCGACTGCGTCGGTGGGCTCCTCCTTCTTGAGAACGGCCTGCTCTTCTTCCTGCACTTCGACAGAAGCCTCGTGGGTGATGTCGTCTAAGATGCCTTGTGCGCGAAGCTCCTCGACAGTGCCTTGCGAGTCGATACGGCCATCGAGCATGCGGACCAAATACTGCGTACCGGGTAGGACGAGCTCGACGTGATGCGTGACAAGGATCTGAATGAGTACATTCACATTTAGTACACAATAAATCTTGGGAGGAAAATATACATACAACGGTGCGGTTAGCCAAGAGAGGGCCACGGAACAGTTTATCGAACAACGACCGGGCTGTGTGGCTGTCCTGTAAATGTACCTATCAGCATGAAGTTTCTGTATGAACAAGCAAATAAACCTACCACAGCACTAAGAGGGTCGTCTAGAAGGACGTATTTGGTGTGAGCGTACACAGCCCGTGCAAGGGCGACCCTGAAGACACGTTCAGAAATATACGAGATAAATACGCTTCAAATGGACATACCGGGCTTTCTGCCCTCCACTGAGACTGACGCCTCTGTGTAGGTGGCAGTATCAGTGATCTTCCCAGGTTTTGGAATGTGTTCTCGAAAACTAACCTTGCACCGATTTCAGTCTGATCGCCGTCTTCGAGGATGTCGAGATCCGGTCGGAGTGCGCAGCAGTCTACAACGGCGTTGTACCTCTCCTCGTCGTATGGATATCCGAAAAGAATGTTGTCTTTGATCGACTGATGACGCAGCCAGGGAGACTGCGCAGCATACGAGATCGTGTGCGCAAGCCCATTCTCGTCAACCGAGGAACTGTCCTTGGACATGATGAGCCGTCCCTCGATTAACGTCAGTTCACCGAGGAGTGCCATCTACGAACATAAGTCAGGTCATAGCAAACATGAAGTCTGACGCTGTCTTACCAACAACGCCGTTTTACCGCTAGCGGTCGGTCCGGTAACGCAGGTAAGTTTGCCCTCGGGGAATTTTATCGAGATGTCCTTGAGTTCGAAGCGGTGGCCTGTCGGCTCCTCGACTGCCGTCTCCTCGCTGGCTGTCGACGCGCTCTTGTTCTTGCCTTTGTCTTTACTGTCCTTCTCCTGGGTGACTTCGATCTCGTTCCACTTGAAGGTACCATTCTCGATACCGAGGCCTTCGTCGTGTACGTTGTCTGCCGACGGTGCATTCCGTGGCTTCTTGAGCGACGATATCTGTTCGCTCACCTCATCCTCACCGAGGAATGTAGCAATGCGGTTCAGAGCTACTCCAGTCTAATAAACAGTGTTAGCACCAGCGAGACCTCGATTGCTCAAGGAAATTACCTGAAGGATTTGAATGATCCTAGATGACGAGGTCGATTGTTAGTGGCCACTGTTAGAGGCGAAGTGTAAGACCCACTCACCAAGTAGGAATAACGTTCAACGGTTGCCTGATCATGTTGAATAAGGCAATCGACTACGACGACGCATGTCAGCACGGTGCATAGACATAGTAGGAGCAACGTACCGTGAAAGCAATCGGCACCGTCAACTCGTTTCCTCTGGCGACATATGTAAAGAACGCCACCACAGACACCAGAATCGGCGCAGTCATCCACAGAAGGGAGAAGAGGACCGAGTTGACACGAGCTACGCGCACCATGTGAGAATACAAAACCCTCGAGGCGGTGGTGGACTGACCTTTGACCATCCATCCCATCTCGACCTCCCGGGAGTCCAGCGCACGCTGGATCCAGCGCTCTTCCCACGCGAAGAACTTGATGAACTTGACCGAGCCGATGAGCTCGTTCAAGACGCCCATACGCTTGTCGCGAGCTGCGAGCACGCCCTTTTGGATGCGGATGCTGCGCTTGGATATGAGGCTGTTCAGCGGCCAGCCAATAACGAGGACCACGAAGCCCGCAAACGCGGACCATCCTAAAAGCCTGGACAGACATGAGTGACCTGGGTAGGGAGGTCTCGCAGGTGGGACTCACTGGTAGAGGAAGATACTTCCGATGATTACTTCGATAGGAGCTAAACATCAAGCTAATGAGATTGAAGTTAACAACGTGGGGTCACAAGACGGACCTCCGTAGATGAAATAGGCTCCCGAGACCATTTGAGCGATCTGGAGACATGTTAGACAGTTGGCAAATTCTTTTTGTGCACAAGTCGCCGTACCCTGTTCGCGTCACCGGCCATAAGGTTGACCTGGACAATCGTCAGTGCGTGCGTAGAAAAGAGGCAGCGAAGTATACGCACGATTTTGCCAGTGTCAGCGCCCGCTTTCGGGTCGTCTTTCTTATCAGCGGCCTTCTTCGCCTCCTCCTTGGTCATTTTGCTCTGCTCGGCCACCGTCTTCACCTTTTCGAGCTTCTCCTTGTCAACGATCCCGGAGTAGTCCTTCCGTTTGAGTGCCTTGTCGTAGATGGCTGCCATAAGCTCCATCCGCATGCGCGTGGCCGCACGCCGCCCGAACCACAAGTGCTGCACATCTGCCTGGGCCTGTGATAGGGAGAACCTATTAACGAGGAGTCAAATTACTTGGGGGACGACACGCACCTTGAAGAGCATGCAGAGGAACGCGAGGAACGCGTAAACATATGCGCGTGCGCGCGACTCCGGGGTAGGATGGTCGATGGCGTCGAGGATGCGTCTGGGGAAGGGGATCAGGTGACTATATGCGGTTGCAGAGAAAAAGAAGGACGTACTTCAAGAAGAAGGGCCCTGCATAGTTGAAGATTACGCTAACGAAAGTTAGGAAGAAGTCCAGACTGGTGCCATAGAGTGAATAAGATTCAAAATGTAAGCAGCGAGGGGATAGACAAACAAGAGGTCGAGCGTATTTGAAGCCACTAGCTGTCGAATGAGGGTTGCCCGCCTATCGGATATCGTCAAGTACTGCTCACGCATGGTTCGGGAATGCTTACTTCATGCTGCTGAATTTGATGAAGACCGGACGCGACTGTAGAGCCGGACTCAATTCCCACACGTCTTTCTCGTTCAAGGTCGCGTTCGTTCCCTGCGTCGAACATCAGGGCGTTGAACAGTCACAAATATAACGAACGTACGCGTTTGATGAGCGGGTACACCCACGAGAACGTGATCCAGCCGAAGAGGGTGGTATAGTCGTCGGGTGAGACAGTGACGCCCTGCGTGGCGCTTGTCAGATATATGCTCACCCAAAAGGGAACTGCAATGCTCACGATATCTTCTTTCTTGACCTTGCTGCTCGGAATGGCGAGCGGCATCATGAGTACGACGCTGAGAAGACCGACGATAGCGGCCAAGTTGAGCGCCATGCCCACGACGCGAATGGTCCCGGGCAGCGGGACGCCGAATTGGCGGTCGAACAATACCCCGCCAAGAAGAAGCACACCGAACACGAGATGCACACAGTACAGCGCAAAAAGGTCGTAGGGTGGGGTGGGCGCTGGGCGCCAGACGGGCCGGGCGGCGGCATAGAGCCAGGACACGGCCGTGAGAATGGGCAGGACACCCGACCACACGCTGTCGTTTTCGGTGCGGGTAATGAGATTGAACGACCCGATGGCGAGCCAGATGAGCGCTTCCACGAGTGCGATCCAGGAGAGAACGACGGTGCGCCAGAGTGGCGTAACTGCCTTGGTCTGTTCTGGTAGAACGTCGCCGTTGTCCTCGTCAAGCGCCTCCGCCTCCGGAAGTGTCAAGAATGTCCGGAATGGCGCTTTGATGCTGTCGACGAAGCCACGTATAGGTTTCGGCAGCGGTAGGGGTACTGAGGAGATGCAGAAGAGCGCGACGAGAACTGCTGGGAAGAACGCCGCCCATGTCGACCTAACGCAGGCGTCGCGAAAGTCGAACGGGTTTGTCGTATCACAGAGACTGCCCATGCTGGATGGGAGGTTGAAAGTGAAATTCAACAAATATACGCGCACTTATCAACCTCGGACGCGCTACGCTGCGGCATCACAGTGAATCGTTAATTCGACAACCTTCACCGGGGTATTAATAAATCCTTACAATTTGATTGGATCCCGTTACTGTAGCCTTGTGCTCTTGCCAGTGAGTAAGGCTCTGCACGGCTATGGCCGATTATTAGTTGATATGACAAGAGTCCTGAGTCTTGGGACCGTACCGCGCAGTAGAAAGAGTGTATAGTCGAATATAGTGAGCGCAGCAACTAGCGCACAGAGCTCGCCGACGCGTGAAACAAGCGTTATCGTCGTGGACGACGACAAAGAACAATTCACCAACGGTGCAGCGCGGACGGATGATGGGGCCTGGGCGGACCCGGTGATATCCATTTGTTTATCATTTATTTATTTATTTTATCTGTTCGGTTAGCGGCTGCGACGCCGACGCTGCCGCCGCCTTTCGCTCTCTGCCTCCTCCTCGTAACGCAACGCAAACGTTTTCTTATGGAATCCTTGGATTTGAACACTCTAGCGACATCGCTCCCGACAGCGAACCTCGCCAATGCCGAGAAAGACTTGCTCAACAACTTCAAAGGTGTGTTTGTTGTCTTTGCCCGAGATTGCTATCGACGGTTCGGGACTGACGGTCGCAACGCACAGCTGCGGCACTGAGCATCACGACACTCTACCGGTCGTCTCGACAGACCTCGAAACGTGCTTACAATGCAGGATACGCTGCGGCATGTCAGGACTTCCTGCTCATGATTCAGCAGGGTGTCTCCGTCGGCGAACCCGGTGATGGTGGCATGACCATCGGGCGCGTGATGGACTGGATAGAGGCGAGGCTCGACGCAGTGAAGTCGCGCGAAGAGGAGGAAGAGGAAGACGAGGAGCGAGACAGGGAGAGGGGTGCCGCGAACAAGGCCAGTGGCACAACTGCGAAATCTGCCAGCAAACCGCCTGCCCCTGCAGCACCCGCTCCGAAGCCCAAAGAACAGGTACGTATGCCTTTGCGCTATTCCGCTACGTTGACTAACTTTTGAGCTCTCAGCCCACGGCCTCGTCATCAACTCTCCCAGCGCGTGCAACTCCGATCGCCTCTGATCGGTCGTCTGTCTCTCCTGGCCCTCCTGCCCCCCGACCAAGCGCTTCAGCTCGCTCCAAATCCCGCGTACCCGCTGCCGACATATCTCAGGACTCCGGATTTTCTTCGCCGCCCCCATCACCTCCTGTAGCAGACGTAGCGGTGGGTGCGAAGCGCCGCCACGCCGTCATGATGATGCTCGATTCGAATGCAGCACCGGTGCCCATCTCGATCGATGGTTCCACCGTTGGGCCGTCTCAGAATCCTGGAGGCGGTAGCAGGAGCACAATGGGGCCGCCAGGTGGAAGCAGGCGCCGAACACGCAGTACGCGCATGGGGGCGAGAGAAAGAGTCGAAGAGGCTATGGATGTAGAGGATGATGGAAGAGAACGGAAGCGTGTTGCGCGGCGATGAAGAGGAGAAGGAACTTTGAAGTAGGAGTATGAGTATGACCGTCTAACGATTTTGCATCACATCCCACACATCTTGTACCGTTTACCATTTGGCACCAACACCCACACTATCACCCTATGTTATTTTCCCCTTTGCCTCTCATTCCAGCTGCCCATGAGACGCCATAAAGCAAGACCTGCAGCAGGTTTGACTGGATCTCTCCATCGTTTCAGGATCCAGGAGGAGCAACGCGATTCAAGTTGATCACCGTTCGTTGAGGAACGCGTTCTTTGTGCGTCCTCCAACGTCCTCTTGGTAAACTTTATACTTACCCCATGTCAGCTGCCCCGGTCTGTGATAAGTACTGATGCTCAACGGTGACCGGCAAACTGTGTCCCCCCGACTATCCAGGTCTCGACTGGCTAGCTACTGGTCATCGTTGTTCTTGAAAGTCCTGCTGGCAACGATCCTATCTCGCGGTGACAGGAATGCTGCGCACTGTCCACGTTGACCAGACTGCACTCGTTTTAAATGGACCAAATGGCTTGAAAGTGGCCGCGAAACGCTATACACCTCGCGACACAAGCAACGGCGCTGGTCTGACGCTCCTGCTCGCGCATTGTATCGGTTCTTGTGAGCAGTCGTCGATACAAGTTAGCACTAATGCCTCGCGCTGAGCAGCGAGCTCTCATACAGGCAAAGAACAGTGGGAGATCATGCTGGAACGGCTGTTCGCGCTCCAACAGCCCAAGGCTCCGCACCTACGTATCCGCGAAGCCATCTCAGTCGACCGCCAGAACCACGGCGACGCCGCCCTGCTCAACTTCGAGGCCCTCAAAGCGCGTCCGCAGGGCGTCTCAATAGTCGACTGGACGTCCGCGATCGCGGATTTCGTCAAGCTCGAGCTGCGCGGGCACCGCATAGTGCCCATAGGCCAGTCGGCCGGGGCCGCTGCTTTGTGCGTGGCCCACTGCGTGTCCGCGCGCCCTTCCGACTGACCCTAGCTGAAGACTCAATACCACCGAATATTTCCCCTCATCAGCCCTGCCGTATATTGCACTCTTCCTCGTCGAGCCGACGATTATATGGGAGGCGATGTATAATGAGACGCGAGAGGATCGAGAGACGATGATGGACTTTATAATGCGTGGGACGCTCGCTCGCCGCGAGTCGTGGCCGACGAGGGACGACGCGTTTGCTTCGCTGAGGAAGCGGCTTCCCTGGGCAATGTGGGACCCGCGAGCCGTCAAGCTATTCACTGTGTGTCATCCTCCTGGCTTTCATGTGGGACTTCGCCTCACAATTCCTGCTTCTTGTAGGAGCACGGGCTATACGACGATGGGGCACGCGTCGTCCTGAAGTGCGACAGGAAGCAGGAGGCCATCTCGTATCCGGACGTCAAACCACAGTTTCACGGGATGACACAGCTGTACCGTGTCTGCGAGGCGCTTCCTGTGCACGTCATCTGGGGCGACCGAAGCGACATTGTGTGGGTCATACATACTACGGCTTGCTCCGCGCCTCTGAGGCTTACTTACGCATACCACCAGCCCGGACTACGTCCAGCGATCGCTTGACGGTGCCGCAGCCTCTGTCTCTGTCGTCGAGGATGCGGGCCACTTTGTAAGTTTTTGCACATGCTTGCAAGTAGGTTTCTGAATGCAATCTGAATGTATCTGAATCTGCGTAGGTCGTGCAGGAGAAGCCGGATGCCCTCGCGGACGCCATAGCGAACGTGTTGGATAGGATACCCGATACAGGGTCATCACGCTCACGTTTGTAGTCGCATTTTGGTTTAATTTGTGTACGTACTGTTTTGTATACCATTCGGCGTCGGGCGATACATTGTAATGGGTGAGTCTAGAGCTGTTACGTTGACCTACTGCTGAGTTGTGTGCGGACAGGATAGCTTTTGATCATCATGCCAGTTTTCTTTGCCCCTCGACCGGCGGCAGAATTCACGAATGCATATTTGTTGCGAGACGTTGCTGGAAGTGATAGTTCCGCCATTGCCGGGTAAGTAGATATTCAACAAAACGTCCTGCACCGCTAATCACTACTCCAGGTCTATAATGTTTCATTTCAGCATGCGTCCTGAGCATGTACCTTGAATCATTCTAGCCGATATCTCCTTACGCTCTCCGGTGCTGAAGAATTTAGGAATCAGGTAGTGCTGCCTCTGCACGTCAAAAGTCAACAGGCTACAGGCGAGTGGCGAGCATGCTGATGCTCTTCGATCCATAGCATCGCCATTGGCATTGCTTAAACCCTGTTGCACGCCAGCCGGTTTCCCCACGGGGAAATGGCTATGCGGTTTGGCATGACAGGATTTACATGCTGGCATTGGTCCTGTCCATCGAAGACCCTTTACACATTTTGACACTGCACAGTGCACAGCTGCTCCAGCAGTAACATACCGATGTCGGTGTGCGTGCCTTGTAGCTTATCGGTGTGGCGGCAGGTCGGATCCATCTGAAAATGCGGAGCAGCCAGGAGTGCAACCTCCGGTCCCTTATCGGTCTGCGTGGTTATCACACTCGCTTTAGCGCCGCGGGCTCTCCAGCGCCAAGGGTTTCACTTATTCAGTCCGCTGGCGTCAACAACCTTCAAGGCAGGTACCAGGTAAGCGAGTAGGTACGACGGTACCGCGTTGCGCGTGTAAATAATGTGATAAACAGCTCAAACATCAGTTTTAATTTGACAATCGTGGCCCACAGGCGTCAAGATAACGACCTTCGGGGGCTGTCTGCGCAGGGGTGCGTGGGCGCTATCTTTGGATGGCCGCCACAAAATCAAGCTGCACCCTGACAGGCCTGACAACTTCTTACTTGAACGGGCCTTAGCACGATACGGCATGGCGCTCGGTATATAAACCTGATCGTGAGTGTCTTCCCCCCGGACGCATCTCCTCCTCCCCCCGCTCCAGTCATGGCTTACAAGGCATCTCCCTACGAGTCTCCCGAGGGCGAGAAAATCCACACAGGCTCGGAGGACTATGTCGTCTCTGAGAAGCCCGGGGTGATCACCGAGCGCCCGCTGGTCCGCCAGTTGAAGAACAGGCATATATCCATGATCAGGTATGGACACAGGCCACGTATCCGGAATATGCAATGCTAATGTCGCGATGTTCCCAGTATTGGAGGTGTGTCTCTTCTGCTCTGTTCTGTTGTTGCATAGATGCGCGACTAACGTAAAACTCAAATCTGAAAGGTGTCATTGGAACTGGTCTGTTTCTTGGTACCGCTGGTGCTCTGTCCAATGGAGGTCCTGTGGGACTGCTCTTGGGATACGCTATCGTTGGATCGGTAAGTCGAAAATCAGTCCAGCTTATCGCACATGCCCACTCATTTTTACTGTGGTAGATCTGCTACAGTGTCATGGTATGGTCGTTCAGCGTCTCACACACCGTACAAGCTAATGGACTTCTCAGATATCACTCGGTGAAATGATTGCTTTCCTCCCGATTCCTGGAGGTACGGATGTATCGACCCGTCATGCTGTATACTAGCCTAACATCATGCCCGTCAGGCCACATCAAACTAGCGGAACGTTTCGTCGACCCGGCCTTCTCCTTCGCCATGGGCTACAACTACCTGTACAACTGGATAATCATCTTGCCCGCCGAGCTGAGTGCGGCCGCGGTCTTAATCAACTACTGGAACGACACCATCAGCAATGCGGCGTGGATATCCATCTGCATAGTTGTTATAGTCGTCATCAACATGTCCGCCTTCTTTCCTATGTCTGGTGAAGTCCTCCGTGCTCACAAAGTCGTTCGATAGGTTCGGAGCCGGCGTATATGGGGAGGCCGAGTTCATCTTTGCGTGGGTACCTGTACGGCTATTATCTTCGCAGTTTGCTCACCTGCGGGACCTTATAGATCGGTCAAGATCATCACTATCACGGGCCTGATCATCCTTGGGATTGTCCTGGACCTGGGTGGAGGGCCCAACCATGGTGAGCTACTACCCTGCTAACGAACTACGACGGAATCTGACTTTTCTGGCTCTGAACAGACCGTATCGGGTAATTGTTTTTGAATCATTGTCGTCGTCGACATGCATTGACCGGACTCTCCCCAATAGATTCCGCTACTGGAAGCATCCTGGACCTTTCGTCCAATTTGACGGTATTGCCGGCGCGAAAGGTCGTTTCCTGGGATTCTGGGCCGTCATGACCCAGGCAGCGTTCAGTTTCATCGGCACTGAGATCGTTGCTGTGCGTACCTTTGATCTCACCCCATCCCATTCCTTATACTCACATCCTCGCGAACTGCAGATCGCTGCTGGTGAGGCCAAGAACCCGCGCCGCAACCTCCCCAAAGCTATCCGTCGGGTGTACATCCGTATCTTGTTATTCTACATCGGCGGAACCGCCGTCATCGGTCTCCTCGTGCCCTCGAACGCGAAAGAGCTCAACCTGAAAGGAAGCACCGCCGCCAACTCTCCCTTCGTCATCGCTATAAACAATGCGGGTATCAAGAGCCTGCCATCTGTGCGTAACTATTTCTCCTGGTTGTACAGTAGACGGCACTGACGAGATGGGCTTGCAGATAATTAATGCGTGTCTTTTGACATCGGCTTGGTCGGCGGCGTCTAGCGATCTGTACACTTCAAGCCGAGCCCTATGTAAGTACATGAATAAAACATGCGTGTATCATCGTTGCTCATCTTTTTGCAGACGGCCTCGCTGTTAGTGGCAACGCGCCCCGCATCTTCCTGCGGACATCGCGCAGCGGCCTTCCCTACGCCGCGCTCGCGTTCTGCTCGCTCTTCTCCACGCTCGCATACATGGGCATCAACTCCGGCGCCGGCACGGTGTTCGGCTGGTTTGCAAACATGGTGCGTCACACCTTTCCACCCAAGGTCACTGATGCTGAATGACCGGCCGCGCTTACTAGACCTCCGTCGCGGGCTTGATGACCTGGTTCGGCATCACCTTCACGTATCTGCGCTTCTACAAGGGCTTCCGCGCGCAGGGCCTGGACAGGAGCAACCTCCCCTTCGCGTCCATCCTCCAGCCGTACGCTGCGTGGTACGCCATGTGCGGCTGCCTCCTTCTCTGTCTCGTGCGTCCCCGTGTCTGCCCTGCGTGTCTTTTCCCCCGCTGACTCACTCGTGGTTGCGGCTATAGTTCTCCGGGTGGTCAGTGTTCCTCAAAGACAAATGGGACACGGCGACCTTCGTGACGAACTACCTCCCGTTCGCGCTCTTCCCGGTCCTCTACGTGGGCGCCAAGTTCGTCACGAAGACCCCGATGAAGAAGCCGAGCGAGATGGACTTCACCAGTGGGCTCGCCGAGATCGAGGCGGACTGGTAAGTGTCCCTGCGGCTCGTTTCCTCCTGTATGTATACTCACATTGTGTTGCAGTTACGAGGAACCGGCTCCGAGAAACAAGATGGAGGCGTTTTGGGCATGGCTGGTGAGTACAATTGCTACTGTCTAAGGACTCTGCTGACACGCCGCTTTCTCTAGATGTAATTCTACTGAATAGGGTTAGTATATATACCGTTACCGTTTGAACTTTTTTTTTTGTAATGTGCAATTGGAGACAGCGCTTTTGTATCTGATGTTTGTACATCCTACTGAAGTCCGCAAAGCCAACGCCTACTATGTCAAAGCATAGTCGTGCAGTAAGTACAGTACGAAGATCTGTTATTGGGTGAACAAATATTGTCGGTTTGAGCAGGTTTGAATTATTCTTTTCTGCGGCGGCTTCACCGTCGGCGTGTGCGCCAGTCGCGCCAGCC
Source organism: Plicaturopsis crispa FD-325 SS-3 (assembly GCA_000827205.1). Classification (NCBI taxonomy): domain Eukaryota; kingdom Fungi; phylum Basidiomycota; class Agaricomycetes; order Amylocorticiales; family Amylocorticiaceae; genus Plicatura; species Plicatura crispa. The sequence continues at coordinate 213,789 of KN832574.1, read as the reverse complement.
TGCCAGCGATGCTCAGCGATGTCGCGCCGCGCCGCGGCCACGTGGAGCGTTCTTACTTGAACTTTCGAGTGCAAACGCTCGAGTTTATCTTCCATCGCGCCCCAATTCGTGGAGAGGATTATATTATAATAGCTCACAGAGGTGGTAAGACAACCCGTGTCTAGTCAAGATAGACTCAACTCACGACTGATTTTTTCCAACGAAAATTATACACGCATTCATGACACTGACAGACGCGCGACAAGGTTCCAAGTCAACTTGAAGTCGCCGCTCAGCGCTCTGCAGTCTTCTGCAGCACTACTCGGTCTACACCATCGCATCAGCATTGATCGTAATAAAACTTCACGTTGAATGAGCGAGCCCGTCGGCGGTGTCATTAATGACGAGGTCAATCAACGACCGTCCCCGTTCATTTGTCACTTCAAAGTAGGTCCTTGACGTCGCTTTTTGTGTATCGTAAACTCATGACATCCATCGTAGACAACCCAATGTTAGCAAGCATATATTTCCAGCTTCCACTCTCCCCCTACCGCCGACTGTCTGGCTGGAGATCATCCAATATCTTCCACCAGAATCGACAAAGGACCTCGCATTGACGTCGCAATCTCTCCGTTGGTTCGCGCAGCCCTTTTTGTTCTGCGAGATAACGCTGCACCGGATTGTGCTTGACCGCCGGCGATGCCGTTACCGCCAGCCATCTGCAGTCACCACAGGCCAGATCATGCATCGACTGCGCTTCCTCCAGGAGGACCGCATCGCATGTGCAGTTCGCGAATGTAGCATCGGTACGGTTCCCTGGCAGCCTGAGGATGCTCTTGACTCCTCCGACTTAACGTCTGATGGATGGGACTCCGACTCCGATTCAGAGGAGGACTATGACGAAGACGTGTCTTCGCGTGTAGTTCGCTCCATCTTCCTGGCGCTTCCCCGATTCCGCAATATGAGACGGCTCGAAATCACTCAGGTATATGTTGACCGGATTCTCTGCAAGATGCTCTGCGATCTCACGCAGGTGGAGGAGCTGCATGTGCGGAGCTGCACCATGCACCCCTCAGATGTACCGTCAGGTGCACTTCGGGTGCCTCGTATAACGTATAGCGAGGTCAACGAGATTCACGGCGCAGTGGTACCCAACTATCGTTGGGACCAGTGGATGAAACTCATAGGCTCAGATACCATCTTTCATTCCATGACTTTCCTCGGCATGGACGACCTCTACATGGAAGAGAGCATACTGCGCCCGCTCGCCGAACTGGATCCCATCCCCCTCGTCGTGCGCCTGAACATAAGCGTAAGTCGACACATCATGTCCTTTCTCCCATCAATTCTCTCCCGCCTCCGCACGCTGGAGGCGCTCATACTACAGCCAGCGAGTCCACACGTCCCGGTCCCGCCCACCGACACTTTCGTGCACTCGTCGTCGCTCAGATCCTATGACGGTCCCCTCGCACTATTCCGCTCATTTTCGTGCATCGAGACCTTGGCGCAAGTGTCCTTGGCGCACACGATGCAGGCGCGAGGGCCTTCCGAACTCGATCCTTTGTGCGAAGTGCTGTCGTCCGCGCCGGGGCTGCACGGACGGCTCACGCATTTGCAGATCAAGTCCCACTTGACGCTCTGGAGGCTACGCACGCTGTGCGCTCTCTTCCCGAACCTCACAGTGCTTGAGTTTCGTTCAAAATATGCCTCGCATGGTCTTAATCGGAAGGTACAACAGGTGATATGCGGATAGCAGTATGCATATATTGACGATCTGGTCCACATGTAGGCGTTGATCCCAGTGTTGTACGAGCTTTCTCTACCGACAAGAATCGAAGAATTGTCCATTCGAATTCAGTCAAAGGAAGGGTCCATGGACGTCGGGGCGGGGGTCGAGACTCCCGAGGGCACGGCACTCGTGCAGCATCTTGGTGGGGAGTATCCGACATTACAATCGTTCGAGCTCTCGGATGAGGTGTTCGGTAAACCATGGACACGTCCATTTGTTTCTTCCCAGTGTGTTATGTTCTCTACGCCGTCTTCCGCTGCTAATACTCCAGAAACTCATATAATCCCAGCCCCAGACAAGATCAATCCGAGCACACATTCCCAGCCTCTGCGATCCCTCTACTTCTAGAAATCTGGCTGGAAATCGTTCAATATCTTTCACCAGAATCGACAGAAAACCTCGCATTAACGTCGCAATCTCTCCGTTGGCTCGCGCAGCCCTTTTTATTCGGCGACATAACGCTGCACAGAATCGTGCTCGATCGCCGGCGGTGGTGTTACCGCCTGCCACCCGTAGACACCGTAGTGAAGATCACGCAGCGTCTGCGCTTCCTCGAGGACCCTCGCATCGCACGTGCAATCCATAAGTGCCGCATCGCCACGTCTTCCTGGCGGGGTGACGAAGATCTTGACTCTTCGGATAACGAAGAGGCCTTCGACGAGGAGCTGTCTCTGTACGTTGTACAGTCCACTTTCCTCGCGCTACCCCGATTTCGCAACATGCGGCAGCTCAACCTCACAGGCGTCTACTTCGATCAGGCGCTCGCACACATGCTCTGCGATCTCCCGCAGGTGGAAGAGCTGCAATTGTGGAACTGCATCATGCACGACTCTGATGTGTCGGTGGGCGCACTTCGGGTGCCCTACATATCGTACCAGGAGTCGCGGGGCGGGGCCCTCAGCGAGGACGCAATACCAAATTATCGCTTTGACCAGTGGATGCGAATGTTTAACCAGGAAACCCTTCTGTCGCTGAGTTTTTTCGGCCTGCCCGAGCCTCGCATCCAAGAAGGCGTACTGCGGGTGCTTGCTCACGCTGAGCCCACTGTCCTTCCGCGCGTCACACGCCTCAGCGTACCCGCCATCGAGCATCTCTGGCATTTTATCCCCTGGATCATCCCGCGCCTTTCCTCGCTCGGGGAGCTCATGCTTCCACAAGGAAACCATATCATCCCGATACCGCCCACCGATTTTGTCGTGCCCTCGTCGTCGCTGAGAGCGTACCTCGGTGGCGTCGAGCTGTTTCCTCCGTTCTCTGCCATCGCGACACTGACTCAGGTGTCCTTGGTGCATACGACGCAGCGGCCATCGGACCCCGATCCCGTGTGTGAGGTCTTGTCGGCTGCGACGAGTTTGCACGAACGGCTCACGCATCTGCGGATCGTATCCCATATTACGCTCCGGAGACTGCGCACCTTTTGCACCCTGTTCCCAAACCTCGTCGTGCTCAAGCTGCGCGCAAACCGCGCCTTTGATGGACTGAATCGGGAGGTGCGGCGGGTGCTCATGTATAGCGTTTAATTTGCTAACACTGTTGAGATATACAGGCGCTGATTCCGGAGTTATACGAGCTCCCACTACCACCCAAGATCGAGGAAGTGTCCATCCAAATCCAGTTTGAGGAAGGGGTTGGGGCGGGAATCGAGACTCCCGAAGGCACGGCACTTGTGCACTATCTCGGAACAACGTACCCGACGCTGCAATCATTCGAGCTCGTAGACGAGGTGTTTGGGAAATCATGGACGCGTCCATTCATCACTTCCAAGTAGGCACCTTCTTCGCTTTCAGTATACCACACAGAGACTCATGCCTCTAATCGCAGACAACCCGATGCGCACATACTCCCGGCGTCCACTCCCCCTCTGCCCCCGACGGTCTGGCAGGAAATAGCTCACTATCTTTCGCCCGAGTCGACGCGGAGTCTCGCGTTGACGTCACAGTCCCTTCGCTTCCTCGCGCAGCCCTTCTTATTCCGCGAAATAGCTATACATCACATTCTTCTCGATCGCCGGCGGGGCCGTTCGCGCTACCGCCATCCAGCTATCGCGGTCACGGGCCAGGTCATAGAGCGGCTGCGCTTCCTCGAGACGGACCGCATCGCATGCGCAGTGCGCAAGTGCAGCATCGCCACGGTCCCCTGGCTGTCTCAAGGCGCTCTCGACATGTCGTGGGACGGGTGGGACTCCGACGAGGACTCGGAAGATGGCTACGACGAGGACACGTCTGCGTATGTCGTGCGCTCCGTCTTCATGGCGCTGCCCCAATTCCGAAACATGAGACGGCTGGAGATGACCCACGTCTACTTCGACCGGACCCTCTGCAAAGGGTTGTGCGAACTCAAGCAGGTGGAGGAGCTGCATTTGCGGAGCTGCACTATGCACAACGCAGATGTGCCGACAGGCGCACTGCGCGTGCCTCATATATTGTATAGCGAGATGAACGAGGTCCGCGGCGGAGTCGTACCCAACTATCGCTGGGACCAGTGGATGAAATTGATTGGCCCGAACACCGTCTTCGAGTCCATGACTTTCTTTGGCATGGACGACCTCTACATGGAGGAGAGCATACTACGGATGCTCGCTGACCTGGATCCCATGCCCCTTGTCGTGCGTCTGAATGTAAGCGTAACCGAGCACCTCATGTCCTTCATCCCCTCGATTCTCCCCCGCCTCCGCACGCTGGAAGCGCTCGTCCTCGAGCCGGCGGAATTAAATGCTCCGGACCCGCCCACTGACATTGTTGTGCACTCGCCGTCGCTCACATCCTACGACGGGCCACTGTCGCTATTCCGTCCTTTCTCGCACATCCAGACATTGACGCACGTGTCCTTGGTCGACACAGCGCAGGAGCTTTCAACGGGACGGGATCCGCTGTGCGATGTCCTGTCGGCCGCTGCAGGCCTGCACGCACGACTCACGCATCTGCAGATCGCATCCTACCTCACGCCGCAGAGACTGCACACCCTGTGCGCGCTATTCCCAAACCTCGCCGTGCTCAAGCTCCGTTCCAAACCCACTGCGCATAGTCCAAACCGGGAGGTGCGACCTGCCCCACCAAATATTGTGCCACGCTGATAGCAGCACGTACACATATTCATTTACTGATGTTTTGTTCGGCATACAGGCGCTGATCCCTGTGCTCCACGACCTTTCCCTGCCTCCCAAAATCGCAGAGGTGTCTATCAGGATCCAGTCAAAGGAAGGGCTCCTGGACAGTTCGGATGGGATAGAGACTCCGAAGGGCGCGGCGCTCGTGCAGCATCTGTGGACGAGGTACCCGACACTGCAGTCGTTCGAGCTCGCGGACGAGTTGTTCGGTAGACCATGGACTCGTTCTGGACATGTGTGACTTGCTGGTCTATCTGACCCATGTATGCCCATGTGAGTCAATAGTTTCGCCTGCTATGCGCTATGGTGATAATGTGCTCACAGTGCGGGCGGGGTCCGCTGCGGGAGTGGTATGTAGGTATGATAGGACCGTGTTGGCATCAGCACATTGTATGAACAAATGCTCGAAGCCAATTGCTAACATTGGTGAAAATGCACAAATCCTTGAGTCATGATTTATCGTGAATATCATCCGTGTATGCATACATAAGTAAATGACAGGCAAACCATACATATCCCGAAGTGTGTCTGCAGTGTTTTATGGGCACAAATGTCAACAACAACGAACGAGGGCTCCTCCTCTCTACACCCTTACTGAGCATCTACCGCCAGCTCGGGACGAAGCGCCTCAAGCCCGACTGGTCCCGCATCTCCGGCTGCGCCGGCGCCCCAGCGACCTGCGAGCCTCGGATGTGGTCGCCCGGCGGGTACGTGCCCTGGCTGTGGCGGTGGTCGGGGACGTGGGAGGAGCCGTACTCGCTCCTGCGCGGGTCCCAGCGTCCGTGCATGGGGTCGCCGAACGCGGCGTTCGCGATGGAGAACCCGAGGTTCAGGAGCGTGAGGAATAGGACCATGAGCCAGGAGAGCCAGGCGAAGGCCTCGAGGGCAGTGATGATGCGACATGGTTTGTAGATGTGGCACCACCGAAGGTCGCCCCATATTGACTGCAGGACGACGAGGTGTTAGTGGTGAGGAGTACTCAGAAGGCGGGAGTGCTTACAGCGGTGATCCCGGCTCCGACGATCCAGAGCAGGAATAACACGAATAGGCCGAGGAGCTCGCCGGCAAACGTGGAGATATATCGTTGCTCATATCTCCCATGAATAGTGCGGGCCCTAGTGTACGGATGATCTGGTCAACGACGCTTATAAATAGATACTGTAGCTTGACATACGCAAAGATCCCCCAGAGGATGCTTAGAATCGACGTTGCTAGCAATTCGGCGGCTACAGGATCTTTAGGCGATAGTGAGTATACACATCGTCATACCCACTGAATTATAACATACCGTAGAAACTGTGCCCATTATTGAGAGGATCACCACGGGGAAGGTGTCTTCAAGGCCAGTCCAGTCAGATCGAGACACCCAGAAAAATCAGGAGAGTAGCTGACGTGGTGTATTGTATGCGTGCGGCTGTTAGCCCCAGCTCTATGAGAGAAAATACAATCTAACGACCCCGCATTAGTCCTGCGCCACTTCTCGGGGAATACGTCCGAGGCGCACCAGGACGAGATACAGGAAAACACGGAAAACGGGCAGATCAAAAGCCATGGCGGTCAACGCAGAGAAGTAGTAGACGGTGGGTAGTTGTGAGTATGGGGGAACGGGGACTCCGTATAGACTGCTCCATTATATAGTGCCTCGTTTCCTGCTCGACCGCAGAAGTGGAAATGGAATCGGACATACTGGGTCCTCACGGCAACCACATGGCTTCCGCATTCCGACACCCCACGCCCTTTCCTCCCGGCGTGCTCTCCTTGCCATCCTGCTTCCATCCACCCCCCGGCGGCGCATATTTCCCTCGAACGCGGTCTCGAGCAGCGAAAAGCACAGCCCGACGCGTTTTACCGACGCGCGCAGGGTGTGCGCTGACGTTTAAAGTAGCTCCCGAGGAGCCTCGAGGCCGTCGAATTGGTAAACACGCACGAACCTTGTCGCTCGCCGCAGGATCCGACTGGCTGCTAGTTTTGGGATGGCCCCATTTCGACGCACACGAGGACGGTTCGAGGAGATTCGAGAGGCTGATGTGACGCCCTATTCCGCGGTGAATGACTGCAGGTGGACTTCTTTACTGACCTCAGAGTCACCGCTCCCAATCTCGTTTTCTCAGGAGCCTGCTGCCGGCCTGTTCCAAGGCATCGCTTGCTTTAGCGCGGCTAGAAGTGGCCTCATGAGGTCCCAAGTGGTCTGTTCGACCCTTGACTGCACCTTTTCAATCGGACAGCATCGGATGGCACTGATGCACGCGGATGAGCGGTATGTTCACTGTTTAACCGTCTTGCTTCTCTCGAATGCTTTAGTGTCACGGCAGTCCTCCGTTCTATGAGGTGTCGCAAGCCCAAAATTACGTTCTGCGCTTTCAAATGCCTTTCATCAACCCTTCATTCCATTTATCTTCGCCGCTGTTCACCGAGATTCGAGGCAGGCAGTGCGCCGACTTCCATTCCACGGCTCGACCATCGACAGCGTTGTTTGGGCTTCATCTGAATCATGTTGAAGCGTAGCAACTCTTGTGTCGGAGTCTGGCGTGAAGCCGTCTCATTGATTGCTTCTTAACGAGACAGTTGTATTTTTCCTGCGACCAAAATCCAGATCCCACTCGATACGACTGCACATCCTGTTATGTGTTATGCAGTCGTTAGCATCGTGGGCGTCCGCATCCCCCGAATGCTTTTTTTTTCGAATCCCTTGTCCTTTGCTGCCGTTCGTTGCTGGGCCGCCTCACGAGCGAACACCGACCGCCTCGACCTCGATATCTACCGAGTTGTCCGGGCTTCATCTCTATCTCATGATGAAGTAGGGCAACTCTGAATTTGGAAGCGAGGTGGTCGGTCAATACGCAATCGTGTTAGTTGCGACTCCCTCCGACTCACGGTTCTGATGCTACACTGCTGCTCGATTTCGTTTTGGTCGCACTAGCAGTTAACGTGCAGCTGTAGAGAGGGTCTTCTTGAGACACTCGAAGTCCTCATACGATGAGACTCTCTGCGTCACAGCATACTGTGCATGATGAGTTCATGGTTGCTGTGGGTTCACAGTGAATCCGTCATTGTGCGTCAACGCTATCGCACATTAATATTGTTGTTTCTTTCACATCTGGAATACGACAAGAGTCACATTGTGGTTCGCCACCCGGGGACCGTCTTGAAATTTCACAACTAGGTGTGGAATGCCCAGACCTTCTAAACATTGCTGGTTCCACCTTCAGCCTCGAGGGCATAGCGAAGGCGACCCTGAAATTCAAACGTGTGCGTGGGTGTAAAGAAGGTAGTTAGTTATGTAGTCCATTATACAAGCATCTACTGATTGCTAACACTACGTAGGTTTTTGATATGTAAGGAGATATATGTCCGTCCGCTGTATCGTTCGCTGAGCGCATTGTCCGTTTGCAATCCATGTTCATACTTACATATCCTGGCGAGGTTATACACACTCGGGAGGAGTGCCGTCCATTTTACCCGTGGTGAACGCCTTATTTGTGGTGGGCGGCAGGTGCCACAGCGTCAGTGATGAAGGCATTCTTGCCCCTGATGTTGATGAAAGAGTACTGTGCCAAAAGAAAATTCAGACACGAAGACAACAGGTTGATCAAGAGAAATGGAGCGAACCTCTGCGAGATCCGAGTTGGCGTGGTGGTTGTAATTCTGGTACACGAGATTCGGCTGCCAACAACTCCATCAGACCTCTGCACAGTAACAGCAACCAAACCACGACGCAGCAGTACTCACCTCCGTCATGAAAGGCCTTAGCCCCGCCTCCTCGAGCATCTCCCACCACTTCAGGAACTCGGGGAACTTCCTGTGCCAGATGTGTATCTCGAGCTGGAGCTGGCCGAACGGCAGCGGCCGCCCCTCCGCGAGATACGGCTTGATGAGCGCGGTGAGCGTGTCGAACTCCCAGCTCTCGATGTCGATCTTCAAGATGTCAATGTGTTTATGGCCTGCACATCCACACACAACCGCGTCAGATCCCCCGCATTGAGGGTGTACGCGGATATGGATTGCACACACCGTTCATGGTCATAAGGCTCTTGAGGGTGTACATCGGCGCGGTGTCCTTCGGGCCGTGCGAGTCGACGCCAGACAGCCCGAACGGGTGGAAGTGCGTGCGGTGCTTGTAGCTGTCCGCGATCTGTGGGCCAAACGCGCCGACGGTAAAGTCGTATCCCCAGATCTCGCAGAACTGCGTCCGCGAGAGGATGTCCGCCTCGAATGAGGACTCGTAGTTGATTCCTGTACGCACCAGTAAACGTATCAGCAGATGCGTGTAGATGGAGAGGGGAGGAGGAGGAGGCTGGTACTGACCGACGGAGTATATGACGCAGTCTGGTTTCTGCTCAACCCTGGAGAGACCGCAGACCCATTTCCCGCCGTCGCCGAGCGCGCCTATCCGCTCGACCTCGTGTGGGCAGTTGAAAGCCGCTGGAAAGAAGTCCCCTGCAGCAGCACATCAGCACAGGGCGCTCGACGCAGCAACAGTGAACATGACACGCACAGACGGTATATGCAGGCCAAGGCGGCACGTCGGGCGGGAACCTGTAAGAACATAAGTACTCTAAGCTCGCATTTGCCGAGGGGGCAATCATGCGGAGCGACGCACATATGCACATCCTGCGGTGTTGGGCCAAACTTCTCAATCAGCCCCTGCCTGTCCTGTATAACCTTGTCATATATCGCGCTCGAGCGGGCGACGCGCTCAGTCGTGTTCAGCGACCTGGGGACTTGGAAGGTCTTTTCCTTGCCGCCGGGGTTGTAATATGGACCAAGGAAGAAGAGAGTCGTGAGGAAGAGCGCGAGGGCGATGAAGGTACGGTAGGTGTGACGCGTCGCCGCGGACATGTCGATTGCGCTAAGATCTTGCTATCCTGCTATGACTCGTATGAGGGGGCTTGACAACGTACGCTGAACAGAGGGCTTCAGCGAGAACGATATGGTGGTAGTACAATTTCAAAGAGATGTTTTGCTTGTTGTCCTGTATGCCAGGACCTGTGCATGGTGCCGGCATGACAGGAACTTTATAAATATGCACCCCTCAATCGGCATCGCACGGACGCCCGCTGAGTGTAGCGGTGAATTTTTTGAATGTCGAGCGCTCATATGAAACCCTTCTGCGCGTACTCAATTGGACTGAATATCCAGTCAATACAGCATGCGTTTTGGTGCCAGTCCATCCATTCGAGTCTAGCAGAGATACATATGTGCGGTAAAGTAATGGGGTGTGACGTGCAGGGGTGGGTATAAGCGTCAGTAATGTACCGTAAAGATTAGTGGTGGCTGGGGTGGTCGGGCTCGTCAGCGTGAGGGTGCGGTGGGGCAGGGTCTGCGATGAAGATGTTGTTCCCCTTGACATTGATAAAGGAGTACTGCACGAAAAGTTAGTAGGATTGGCCTGATAACGGAGATACAGACGTACCTCCGCAAGGTCAGAAGTCGAGTGCTTGTTGTAGTTCTGGTACACCAAGTTGGGCTATTAAAGAGACGCGTCAGTGATGATCATAATTACGTGAAGAGAGGAACACACCTCAGTCATGAAAGGCCTGAGGCCCGCCTCCTCGAGGGTCTCCCACCATGTCAAAAATTCTGGGAATTTCTTGTGCCAGATGTGGATCTCGAGCTGCAGCTGGCCGAACGGCAGCGGCTCCTCCGCAGCGAGGTACGACTTCACGAGCGTCGTGAGCGTGTCAAACTCCCAGCTCTCGATGTCGATCTTCAGGATATCAATGTGCTTGTGTCCGTTCATCTTCATGAGCGAGCCGAGCGTGTACATCGGAGACGCATCCTCCGGGCCGTGGGCGTCGACGCCGCTCAGGCCGTACGGGTGGAAGTGTGTGCGGTGCTTGTGCGCACGGTCGATCTGTGGCCCGAACGACTTCACCGTGAAGTCGTAGCCCCATATCTCGCAGTGGCGCGTGCGGCTTAGGATATCCGCCTCGAACGAGGACTCGTAGTTGATGCCCACGGAGTAGACCACGCAGTCGGGCTTCTCGACCACGCGCGACATGCCGCACACCCATTTGCCGCCGTCGCCGAGCGCGCCGATGCGCTCGACCTCGTGTGGGCAGTTGAACGCCGCTGGGAAGAAATCCCCTGATGAAAGATAGGAAGAGGTCAGCTGGGCGCAGTGATTTCACACGCTGCCAGGGGAGACGCACAGACGGTGTACGCAGGCCAAGGATCACGGTCGGGCGGGAACCTGCGCACGCGCATGTCAGTCGTGTGGATGAATGAAACAACGACCATATGCCACGTACATTGCCACGTCGTTTGGTGTTGGGCCAAACTTCCTGATGAGGCCTGCCCTGTCGCGAAGGACCTTGTCGTATATGCGCACTGCACGAGCAACGCGGGCGGGGAGGTCATGGTCACCCATGGTGCCATACACGTATGGGCCCTCGAGTCCACCTGGGGTGTGATAGGGCCCTAGCAGGAATAGGGTGACGAGGATAATGACGAAAACGGTGATAGAATAGCGCGGGTGGCGCTGCCATACCGAGGCCATGTTTACCGCAGGACTTTAGGGAGCGTAGGGGTGCGTTGAGGCAGATAGAGAGTGCCTCTGTGCAGAGACTGTTGAAGTCGGGAACAAGAGAGAAAGAAAGAGGTTTAAGAGAAACTGGAGGGAAGAAATATCGTGGAGAGATGTGGAGTTGTACAGAGATTTGATGGACTTCGATAACCACATGCTGACCTAATTTGGTGCCCAGGCGTGGCACTGCTTCAGTTCCTGGGCCCCTGGCTGCTATCTGCTGCTATACGGTATAAGCACTCTTGAGCAAGTGCGAGGTGCCTGATAGTTCATGCAGGTAAAGTAGGAGGCGTAGGCATACACAACTTTTGAAGTACACAAGTAATTTCTCAAATCGCGGGGAAACAGTGGGGAGCACCAAATGCGCGGGGTTTTAGCGCCGTTCATTAAATGCATCGGTCGGCAGCGAGAAGTAGCACCGAAGCGTTACAGATGTTGCCGAAAGACTTCTACTGTTGCTCTATCAACTGGGGACACGACATCATATGAGCACTTGAAGGAGCAAGACGTTGAACGAGGCGCACGCAGCGCCGCAGGGTGGCCCAAGGTTGCAGACGTACGGTGTTGGAAGACCGCAAACACACGCATTGATCAGCTTATCATCATGGAGAACCTCGGTGAGCAGGGCAAACATGTTTACAGTCCATTGTTACATTGGCGCGCATTGCAACATTCACGGAATAAACGGTGCTGGTATAGTGGGCTGCACCAGTTGCAGCAAGAGCTTGAGCCGCGTCGCCTCTCTCTCCAGCTCACGCAGGTTGGTCCAGAACACCTCCGGGTCCAGCACCGTAGAGTTTGCCGGGGCCGTCCTGAAGGGCATATCCAAGCACCTGGGGCACGGGTTCTCGGGGGCGCCCTTGCGGTTGGCAGGGCAGACGTAGAACCGCATGTCCTGGCCAAAAATGACCGCGCCCATCATGATGCCGATCCGCGCAGGGTAGCACCGCTGCACCACGTTGATGAAGACCTCCTGCATGAGCATGTCCGCTGCCAGGCGTCTGGAGATGGTGGCGAATTCGGACGGGTCCTGGAAGGCGACGACGTACACGACGTGCCCGTGCCACAGCACGTGTAACGTAAGGTGCCTGCGGTTGCTGCGCTGGCAGGTCAGCCAGGCGGAGTAGATGCCAAAGTTCTGTGCTGCGGGAAAGAAATTATAGAGTTGCTGTAGATAGAGGTGAGAGAAGTGCGCGCCCCAATGATCGAGCGGCGGCACCCCTTGGTGGGGAAGCAATTCCTCCAGGCCGATAGATGGCTCTTGCGCATTGGGCGGGCTATTGTAGACCATGGCCATCTAAAATGCGCATTGAACACCAGGTCAACATCGAAACGCACGCGTTTAGCATGGCATACTGACTCACCTTGAGACTTGTGATTCCGGGATGAAGTGAGAGATTCGAGTGAGATATGTTGAGGGTGGTGAGAGTAGAGAAGAACTTGGGGTCTGCAGAGGGGTGCGCAACACGCATTATATACGCACAGACGTGCATTGTGCGTCAGGTTTGAAGTCCGATAATGGTGGACCGATGTGGACTGACGGTGTGGCCATTAGGTGTCCCATTGTCCACAGCGGTGGCCAGTCGTGTAAATTTGCAAAAGTGGTGTGCTCCTCGGAAAGACTAGGACGCACCTGGTCATTGTCCTGTTCACCTCGCATCCTACGCGACTCTGGGCGATTTGCGCGAGGTCACCATCCAAGCGACGACATTGACGAGAAGGGTGGCATCGCGACCAAGACCATGTTAGCCAGCGAAAGACGAATGCTTAGCAGCTCATCCTACGACGCGCGTTCAGTACGATTATAGTAGATGAGCTTCAGCGTTCAACAGCCAATACTCAGAGCACGGTGAAGAGATCGAGCAAGGGACGTGCAGGCTCGGAAATTCTGCCCAAAATTTGCGTACGTAATCAGGCCGTGGCGTAAGTCGCGTAGAATCGCGTCCGCCATCGTCTCTCGCGTTCTACCACCACATATATACCGATCCTTGTCGGTTTCTCCACAAGCTGCCATGGCCAAAGTTCCACCTTCGAGAGAAACCAATGAGCTCATGGTGATTTTCAAGTCGACTGGAACTTATACAGTGAATCGATCCCGGCCTTGATCAGCCTGTCAATGGCGACGACGCGGTTTTGGACAAGAGATCGCAGTTGCGTAGCGCCATCCAGCCCGGGGCATCGACTCAGTGTTTTTCCAGTGTATCCTCTTCTCGCTCAACATTGCCACACCCGTCTCTACATTGCGGGGGGGAACGTCGTAATCCTCGACACATTTCCCGCGGTGTACTACCAGCTGACCCGCATTGACATCGGGTCGTAATGGACTGGAGGCCGTCGAGAGTCGTCTGCACACCGCTCGATAGAGCCTACTCCTTGTCGAGGACTTTGTTTGCCTCCTATGCGTTGAGGACGTCATCGCCAGCAATAAATTAAAGCCCACACTCGCCCTGCAGCTGTTCGCCGCCCCGGAGTGCCGCCCCTTTTGCGCTACAGTGGTCAAAATACTGCGCTTATTGGATTATCCTTTAAAGGGGATGGATGAATGTTCGTGCGGCAGCCTTGGGATATGCAACCGGCGTCTGTTCGCGAGGTGAAGCAGTTAGTTGACCCTCAGATCTCAGAGGCGCATCGTCTGGGAAGAACTGGAGGAGTACGTCTCCTCGATGCGACTGTAATTTTTATTTCTCGCTTTCCCGCCTGCTCTCATCCTTGCTTTCGCTCTCAAGTTATTTTGCTTTGCTGCATGAATAGGACTTGTTGATTCGACGCTGTGTACCCGGGCCTTTGAAGAGTTTTGTTATCGAGCCTCATATACTTGCCTGCCGGATCTGGAGCGGCGGCAGGCTATCGACAGATGACACCCAGTGAAAATCTACAATGACGAGCTAGGACGAGGTATGTAAAAATATGACGGTCATATTTTATCATACGGAGTCAGAAAATGTGGTCTATATCATATAGACAATCTGACTGTGTCAGACTGCGTAGGACTGCGTATGTCCATCAATCTGACTGGATCGGAGCGCATATGACCGCGCATATGGGGCGGCCTACTCGAATATTATTGATTATATTTTATTGCGGGGCTAGCCATCGGGTTTGGGCAGGGGAAAAATGTTCATTTGTAGGGTAGTAAAGCTAATACAAAGTGTATACCAACCGCATTCCACCGTCGTACTGTGCATCTACTTGTACTTAGCTACGAGCTATAGCAACCTCTTACCCTACCCGAAGGACTCCCTGCAAGCATTGCAGCGTTCGCATACCATACGATGCCACTGCTCCATCCAATCGCGCGTCGCTAGTCATCGGGTCGCAGCTTCCATAGGCTGGCATGTACCGACTGCGCGCGCTTGGCGAGGCCTAAATGTGGGGAGTCACGAACATTAGAATTGGTTAGAACACATGATACAGCAGGCGCGTACCTGCTATGGATATTCGATCCCACCTTACTGGACTACGGCACACCAGTGTTATGTGAGCTGACAGACAGCACCACATCACAACCTCCCCTGCCGAGCCCTGCACCCAAGCCCGCGCTTGCGACACTAAGCGGCTATAGTCCGCCATAGCCTATGAACGAATGCTGGTAAGCTTGACGTGCATCGTGCGAGACGGTGCTGAGCACATACCTACACCCGCATGGACTGCTACAACGCCGAGGCCGCCGCTGCAAGCTAGCAGCGGCCTAGTGGGGCATGCTCGGGGGTCTTCGGTAGCCGCTAGTCGTCGCCGGGATCGCCTTCGGTCGAGCTGGATGGCGCTGGAGTTGGGGGCACTTTGAAAGAGTCGGCGACGGATGGTGGTGGAAGGAAAGGAAGAGGCGTGGCGCATTCGACGTGCGTTGGCGGTAGAACGGCATGTATTTGTCATACTTACTTAGGGCAACGTTCGAGGGACTTAGAGAAAAAAAAAGCAAGTCAAGCACAGTGCACAGGGGTTGAAAGCAACGAAACAAGTGTTTGATGTTTTGTTTGAGTGCTCGAGCGCTGCGCAGAACACGCGCAAGTGCGCAAAACACAAAACATGTCGCACGCTATGCCTTTAGCCGACCGACGGTCCTCTCTGGTCATATGAAAGTCATAACTCGTCCGATGACCACCTTCTTTTCATAGCTCGTCAGATTTTATCCTACCTGGTCATTGTAGATTTTCACTGGGGATGACACAGGACTTATAACTGAGCTCACGATTATCTGGACAATTCCACCGGTATACAGTGTACACCTCCCCTCCTCCACATTTACAGCTCACAAGAGCCGCCTTTCCTACTATAGCCATGTCTATTGCTGCAGTCCAATCTGCATTGCCATCGGGGCTAGCCAGTACTGTGAAGCTCGGGACATCTGGAGGTGAGTAGCGCACGCGCCGTTTTTTTGGCCTCAACAAGCTCACGGCACGATGTTGAACGCAGTAGCCATACCTATCCTGGGCTTCGGAGTGTTCGAGAACGACGACTGCACGCCTGCGTGCACGACGGCGCTGCAGCTCGGTTATAGGTACGCCACATAGTCAATGAAGTGCAAAACTTATCCAAATAAGCTGACGGTCGGACAGACACATCGACACCGCGCGGTACTACGAAAACGAAGCAGGGGTCGGGAAAGCTGTGCGAGACAGCGGGATACCGCGGGAAAGCGTCTTTATCAGTGCGTCTGTCGCCCCATACTCGTAGCAGTGGACCAAGTGTTAAGTGCATGCACAGCGTCCAAGATATACCACCCCGACTTCGGCTACGACAGCGCGCGGGAAGCCGTACAGGACTCCTTCGACAACCTCGCTTGCGGTACGCACCTACTCGTATTTGTGACCCGCTAATCCTTTTCCCATTGCTGAGTGAATGATGCCCACAGGCCCGTTTGACCTCTACCTCATACACAGCCCGCTATCCGGCCGCGATAAGCGCCTCGAGACCTACCGCGCGCTCCTTGATGCGCGCAAAGACGGGCTCGTGAGGGCCGTCGGGGTGTCTAACTAGTCAGCGTCCGTCCACACCAGGGGTCCCGCCTAATGGCTAACGCGTATTTTGCAGCGGCGTGAAGCACCTCGAGGAGATCAAGGCCGCTGGGTACGAGATGCCCGCAGTAAACCAGGTCGAGGTGGGTGCCGCCGCTAGTACTAGCGGTCTTCCTGTGTGCCCGCGCTTAAAGCGTTCTCGATTGTAGTTGCACCCGTTTTGCCAGCAGCGCCCGATTGTGGAATACTGCAATGCAAACGGCATCGTCGTCGAGGCTTACTCGCCGCTGGCGCAGGGAAAAAAGATGGACGACCCGGTCCTTGCAGAGGTCGCGCGCGAGGTGAGTCCTCGAAGCTCATCCCTGTCCAGTTTATCGCTAGAGCCCTCAATAATTTACAGACCGGAAAAACGATCGCACAGGTCCTGATCCGCTGGTCCCTCCAACACGGGTGAGAACATCCCGTATCCTCATAATAAGATTGTTCACATTGCTGAGAACTGAGTGCTGTGGTCGGCAGGTTCATCCCGCTCCCGAAGTCGGCCACGCCCGCGCGTATCGCCCAAAACGCAGACATATTCGACTTTGCGCTGGACGGGCCGCAGATGGCGAAGTTGGATGCCCTGGACAGGGGAAAGGAAGGGTCCGTCACCTGGAACCCCGTCGATGCGGAGTAGGGCGATCTTCGCGACATATTTAGATGTTGGATGCTATCGGATGCCGGACGAGGGAGTGTATCGAAAAATTATACTGTATCGACACTATCCTGGGGAATGGACGTTGTATCTTATCGGGCGGCGAGCTTTGAACAATGTGCAGGAGCGGCATAACATAGCGACCGAGTCGTCTAAGCCCGTGACCATAGTTTTGAGCAAACAGAAGCCGTACGGGTCAAATACGTTGAAACCACGAAAGAAGCCGTTTCTGCCACCCTCGTAGTACATCTCTGTGCGTCCAGTGCGTCGTCGGAACGGACAATTTGACGGGCGGTCGTCAATATGGACAACGGCCCGGTCACGAGCGAATGTCGAAAGCTCCTCGATTCGAGCTGCGACGGAGATAGCGGGGAGAACAATTGCGATGCGGAAATGCCCAAGCCGGTATGTGCATTGGCCACAGAATATGCAGAGAGCACAACCGTTGAAGACATGGAACTGAGGCGCCGCAATGCATATGTCGCTGGAGATCATCCTTCCCGATATGACCATAATTAGACGCGGATGCAAATTCCCGCCGTTAAGGAAACAGAGTTGGACGGGGCCTGATGCCCCGGATCAATAGATATCTCGAGTCGATTTAATTTCTTCCAGCGCGCGAGCATCGTGGAGTGCAGAGTTGCGAGAGTCGTGGGCGGGTGCGCCGGTCGGGCGAAGGATGGAAGAAAATTGGTGCGATGCCAACTGAGCTCAGGTGAACAAAAATGGTTTTCGTCGGAGACGTTGATCATGGGCTGTACCACACGTGCGCACCGTTAGGCAGACACATTGGTGCTACACTCCGTCCACAGCGTACCGACTCACAGTATTTTGGCCGGTGGCGAAGTCAATAATGAAAAGCATGCTAAGCTTTGCGCAGTAGACGCCCGCGAGCAGTCGGTTTTGGCCCGGCACTTCGAGCGCTCGTCCGAGTGCGTTCCGCACGCGATACCGGCGTTCGTCAGAGCTTCCAGAGAAGAGACATACGGACTTCCTGTCCATTGCAGAACTTCGAGGTGCGTTTGACGGAGAGAGGACGCTGGCAAATAAAATAATCGAAGCGGGGATTTGGGCGGCGGAGGTAGATCCGGTTCCCGACTGAGCAGTCTGTGGGGCACTCAGTCTGTAACGGTCAAGTAAACTGCAGCAGCGCTATAAAGCGCTGTCGGGAACCTTGACGGTTCCTCCAGTTCTCTTCTGTTCCGCCCCCATCATATCCCCCAGACTTCGCTCTTTTCTCTATACACACTCCGCTCTGGCGGACACGGCGGGCAAAGTTTTACACAGCTACGCTTCACGATCAGTTACCTACCGAACATGTCCCACCGAATTCCCGCCCCACCTATCCATGCGACGTCGAGCGAGTCGACGGTAAAGGTATCGTCACCTTTAAACCCGGATTCGTTGCCGACGAAGCGACCAGCTGGTCTGCCAGACTCGTCGTCGGAACAGAGCGTGCAACAAGTAGTACACTCGCCTCCAGCGTTTGGGCATCGTTCGCGCGGACAGTCCGAGTCCACACTGCGCGACGTGCCCATTTCGTCTCTCACCTCCCCCTCAGCTACTTCCATCTCGATCGCCGCCATGTCCAGACTACCCCCCGACTCCCGTCCATCACCAACATCTCTCGTGCAACGCGACCGGTCAAAGTCGCCTTCTTACCGCGATCGTTCGCCCGGCCGCCTCGGCCTCGAAGAAGGAAGCCGAACGCCGCCAGGCGGCCCCCCGCAAAGCTGGTGGAACCGGACTGACGAAATCGTATCGCGGCCTTGGCGCGATACGCCGAAGCGCAAGAAGACGGTTCCGCCGGAGCAGACCGATGGCTGGGAGTACACGAAGAAACGCGTCGCCGAGGCCGCGGCAAGCGTACTTGGCAACACACTCGATGGTGCGCATGAGGTACTCTTACTTAGCGTTGAAGTCCTGCGCTTCGCCCCGATTGCAGGCCTAGAGGAGGCTGCGCGCACGTTGCTCGGAATATGGGATTCTCTTCAACTGGTTGACGTGAGTGACATGTTTTTTAATCATACATTTTAATTACTTATGCGACCTAGATGAATCGACTGGCCTGTTTGCGGCTCACGGAACGGTGCGCGGACATCCTCCTGGCGGTGCGCGAGGAAATCGAGGACGCGGGAAACGCAGTCGGGGAAGAACTACGCAACCCAATCACAAAGCTCGTCGACGCGTTTTTGACAGTTCATCGTCTCCTTCAAAAACAAAGCCACCGTCCGTTCCTGAAGCGATACCTCAAACGCGACGAAATTCTACGCCAGATCGCAGGGTGCGATGATGCCCTGGGTAGAGCTCTCGACATGTTTAGCGTCAGTTTCAGTTCTTCCGTTTCTCGCGTATACACATCCTCATGCATCCATCTGCCTATAGTTAAGCATCCAAATTCGTATTCTGAAACAGGGACAAGCGGCCGAGCGGAGGCGACAAGCTGATAAGGAGGAAATTATGTCATCCATCGCCTTACAGCGGCAAGACAGTGCAAAGCCGTCGCAGCTGTCCATCGCGCACGCATCGCCGGAGCAGATCCGCGACTCCCTCCGTCAGCTGCGCCTGCGGCAGAATGAACTTGACGCATCTTACGACAACGCGGACCTGCGCCAGCTCATGCACATCGCCGTCAGCACTAACAACGACGCGGAGATGATCAAGGTACTGCAAGTCGGACGCGACGAGATGCCAGAGGCCATCAAGACGCTGCAGCGTGCTCTAGAGCGGGTAGTTGAGATGGAGGACGGGTCACCGGTGGAGTCTAGAGGGCGAGCCAACTCGGATGGGCAGATGCCGGTCGTGCAGGCGGGCGTGGTTGGTGCAGGCGGGTTTGCTTCCCCGACAGCTGTGGGCATGATGAAGAAAATGTCCATGGTAGGCGACCTCGCGGCGGAGAGCCAGGATATGCACAGGACAATCTCGACACCGGCTGCCGCTCCCCTAGCTGAGTCTACTCCCGTCACTCGCGACACGCTCCACCGTGAATTCTTGGAGAGCGGGATCGACGCACTGCGGCGGCTCTCGCACGGCGCGCAGATGAACCTTCCCTCGTGGACCATCACACGCTACGAGGTCGACCGCGACGAGAAGGTCGGCATGGGCTTCTTCTCTGACGTCTACCGCGGCACCTGGCGCGGGCACACCGTCGCCCTCAAGCAGCTCGCGCCCACCACCCCGCGGAAGCTGTTCGTACACGAGATCTCCATTTGGAAACAGCTGCAGCACCCGAATGTGCTCGAGCTGTTCGGCGCGAGCAGTGCGAGCAGCGACCCGCCGTGGTTCTTCGTCAGCCCGTACTGCAAGAACGGTAGTCTGGTCACGTATTTGAAGAGCGTACCCTCTCTAGACGACGTCGACGTCCTGCGCGCTATGCACGAGATAGCGAAGGGCATGGCGTACTTGCATGGACATGGCGTGCTTCATGGGGACTTGAAGGTGCGTACTGTCTTCAAATGTGATGATGCGTCCCAAGACTGATCGCGGTCGAAACCTCAGGCTGCAAACGTACTCGTCGACGACAACTACCACTGCCTTGTTTCAGACTTTGGGCAAAGCGAAATGAAGAGCGAAGTCTATCGCGTCAGTGGCACCCCGCCTCCTCGTGAGTTGCCTCTATCTTGCACGGCGTATACGCTAGCTAACTGAGTGCTGTATCGCAGGCGGAACTCTGCGGTGGCAAGCCCCAGAGGTGCTTCAAGGGCTGAACCGCCTGACCACGGAGGTCGATGTCTACGCATTCGCAATCACTTGCGCTGAAATCTTGACTAAAGGCATCGTGCCGTGGAACCTGCTCAATGATGATGCTGTCTCGCGTATGGTTCTTGGTGTGTATGTTTCTATCTCGCACTGGTAACTAGATCCTGACGTCTTCTATAGTAGAGAACCAGCGTCCGATACTACCCTTGACGAAGGTCTCCAGTCCCGCCCTGACAACTATTCTCAATGCTTGTTGGCACCGGGACCCGTTCAATCGGCCTGCGTTTTCCGACATCGAACGCGAATTAAAACTGTTGCGGATTAGACAGGGTCATTATGCGGAAGATTCTCCTCGCATTCCACAGGTAGATCTATGGGAGGAGGAACATACGACTAAGTCGAGTCCTGATATGCTTCCACAACCGCTGCCTATCGTCTCATCTTGTACGTCTTTGCTGTACAAACATAAGACGGTGTGTACTGACGTGCCGATGATCGACAGCTCCCCCTCTAGACGACCCACACAACTCGCTCAGTTCGGACGAGTCTTGGAAGACGGCGCGCGGGCCTTCACAATCGCCGCCCGATATCAAGCACGCGCACGTCCATTCCGAAGGTACCCACATTGATATGCCGGTGCCGAAGTTGTACACGCCTTCAATGAGGAGTGAAACATCCTCGGTGTTCACTACGACGCCCGAAAGTGTGTATGAGCAGGAGATTGACCACGCCTTTGAGGGCTACGAATCGCCTCCCCCGCCAGACGAGCATGGCAAAGACCGTCGAAATGAGCGGAGATACCGGATGCTCCTCACGCACGACTACCATCCCTCTCGTGAGCATTGCAATCGGTCTCTAATGCAGTATTTCATGACTGACAATATACTCAGTAACACTTCCCCTCTGGCATCCGGCACCTGTTGCCTTGGGGGCCGTTGGCTTCCTTTCCAAGCCCAAGGGTGAATTCGTCACCCTTTTCAATAGCTTCGACCCCTCAAAGTCATCGAACGGCTTTGCAAAGGGCATGCCTTCGGTGTTCGGCTACGGTCCGCGAATAAAGCAGGGCAGCCAACTGCAGGACAAGCGGACGGCCGTTCAAAAGGGCTTCGATGCGCTTCACGGTTTGTTTAGGAGTAGCTCCAGCGCCTCTAACCTGAATACTGGCCGCCGTTATTCGTACCCTCTGCGCGCTGGGCACAAATGCGCATACATCTGCGTGGAGACGACCACCTACAACTATGTCGAAGACCTCGACACGCCTAAGAAGTGGTTCAAGGCCAACATCGACAGCATCGTTCAGCTGTATGGGAGCGTACACCGGATTCAAAAGGAGGATATATTTATGAGTGCGTCTCTTTATGCGCTCGGTCGTGTTCCCTACTCACGGTGCTCATTTTGCAGTAATTGGCACCCTCAATGCGCCGGAATACGGGCTCTTTGTGAGGTTCGTGTCCTTAGTTTACATCTAGGCCCTGTATCACGCTCATACCGTTTCTTTTCAAATCAGCCATAAACATCCGGACGGCCAGGTTCGTGCATCTATCGTGTTCTATCTTTTGCGAGCTACTATTCTAAGACTTATCGATTTCATCAACAGTGTCATTTCGATGTATTCTCGTCGCCGCGTACTGGCAATCCGTGGGGCCGGTTCTCCGTCGACGGGGAACTGTCTCCTGAGGTCGGCGGCCCGAGCTATCGCGAAGAGCTTCCCGGCGTGACCGATCCAGTCTTCGAACAGAGGGTGTCAAACGTCGGCGAGTCGAAGGGAAAATGGGACTCTGTACTGCTAGCCCGCCTACGATTCAAGCCCGACGCCTCTGAGCCCACCTCCCTGTGAATGCATTCGTGTCATTTTCCTGGACTCTTCTCGTAATTATTTGCATATAGCTTCGCCGCTACACACGTTCTTCGTCATACACAACATTGCCTTCGTCTTGATCATTTTTTCTGTCGCATCCATACCAGTCTTGTACCCCCATTCGCATCGTTCTCTGCGCTGTACCTGCCTCCAGGACTACAAATAATGTTATATTCGCATGCCAGCCTGCACCAAAGCCATGGGCCGCACTTCTCAGCCACTGCGAGGTCCCCGTCTGTCTTTACCACCATCTCCTCATGAGCGGGCCGCCAGACATCGACCTACTGATCAACGTACCATTTTGTCGCTCGGTTTCCTGGTTGAGCTTATGCCTATCACGTCCCAGTGGTACGTCCTTAAGGCTCCCGCTGGTTGGGAGCATGATGCAGATTCACGATATCGACTTTGTTGGTTTTTCCTTCTCATGCGCTCTTTTATTCACTATAGCTGATTCGCTGGGCTATTCTTTGCCACTTGCTTTTCTAGCTAGTGTGCTCATCGTATGTTTATCTCTCCATCGATAACAGAACTGACGTTATTGCCAGCGCCGCAGGCCAGGACCGTCCAGCACGTCCGCGTCGGAACGTGTGAGGGCGAACATCTTTTTCGTACCAGAGGGCTCAAGGGTTCGATCGTTCAAACGTCTTTACCATAGGACGGTATTCCGGGTGGCAGGGCCCCGTCAACGGTCATATCACGCTATGCAATGCCACGTCGCGAATACTCCTGGACGATGCTATGGCGCATATATTCCCGCACTGCGCAATCCTCTCGCTAGCTGCTACAACCGAACATAATCATGGGCGCCAACATGACGCCAATACCATACTTTACAGCCTCATTGCACATGGGACCTTCCCGTCGACACTGAGACTGTGTAAGGCATAATTAAGACCAGGTAAAGGCACAGTGGACCGGGTCTGCGGAACTTTTCTTCTCCATGGGAAGGAACAGACTTTGCTGAGTATGTTCACTCCCTCATCTATCCAGCTGTACTCTTCTGATCAGCTGTTCGCTCATAGGACTTATTATGACTTGCTTGCCATGTACTGGAAATATGCGCATATAGTTTCTCGTTGCTATGTGGGAGAGTCTGCCTATCACGCCCCCCTGTCAAGCGGCAAGAACGGTACCTGGAGGCCCGTGCCTTTTCATGTAAGATAATAATCCATTAACTTGTAAGTTCCCTCGCATGCATGTCATCTCGGGCATTCTGGCATTCGTTTGCTTTCAATATCGCGTCCTCAATTTTATAGTTTCAAGACTGTGACAGCATTTCCTAACCTCCGGTGTGTTTGACATATCGATGCCCGGAAAATCATGTTACTGGTGAGTCGTTTCACGTGGGTACGGCATCGTACTTCTCAGTCCTTGCTGATGATGTGTGGATAACTAGGTTTTGCATGCGGATGATTTTTCTTCGCGCTCACCCCTCGCGCATGAGCTTCTTCGGTACCGGTGGGGGGCCGTCTCAACGGCGGTGACAATAACAACATCTGTGAGTGCCTCGTCTCTTTCGCTCCGGTTTCGTGAGCATGGTTCGACTGACAAGATTTTATCTGATCTGATAAGGGGCGAAGTCCATTCAGTCAAGACACAGCTGATAGTCCCCAGGCGACGATAGTAGCGAAGACCCACGACTGTCGGCGCCGTCGGTCTCCGTGTTCTGAGTGTACCCCCAAACTAGTGGGGCGGCTCACGGTCTGTCACCAAGAACCTCTCTATACCCATACTCAATTTGTCTTGAGGGGATGAGCATCGGATCTGCGGTGGGTGCAGCATTTACGTGTACCTAGTAAAGCGGGGACTGATACCATTCTTACTATTAGGTCCTATCCATGAATTCGGGGGTTGGTCGGGAATTTCTGACAACTCCGAAGTACTCTCTTTGACCAAGAACATTGCACTTCAGTTCAGGCATTGTTGGAATATGTCTCTGGCGTGCCGAAGATCGGGCCCAATAGTATGTCCGACAACGACTTCGTCAATTCATCGGTCATTTCAAACATTTGACCTATGGTGATCGTGCGTTTTATATCTATCTTCCACAAGTGTGTATGCATTTTGATGCAGATTGTGTCTATCGCAGAACTTGCACTTGGAAGCCTGCTCCTCTGGTTTCGGTCGAGGAGATGCACGCCTAGCATATATTTCTACCTGCAACCTCGGGCGTATGCTATATTGCAGCGTCTTCTCTGTTCTTCTATGGTAGGCCATCCGCCAGTGCACGGTTAATGTGCACTTCCACTTACTCTTTCAAGTATATTTCCTGATGTATTGCAACATTTAACCATCCATGTTAGATCATGTGGCGTGTCCATAAACCTTGTCCGCGAACTGTCAACGATCCCGAGTGCGGCAGCCCTGCTTCGATGTACCCAGGAACCAATCGCGCCAGCGCGATCTCCGCGACTGCAAAAAGCCTAAAACGTATGTTGCTTCCCCTCCCAAGTACATCATGTTTTTGACGAGACGGATACAGGGCTAAACACCGCATGATAAGCTACACTGCTGAAACCTTGCTCGTATTTCACGCGCGCAGCGGTTTGCATCGCCCGGCGTTTCTCCGAATATGGCCAAGCAGTGCGAACACCGACGCTGAGCCTCTTCTTATGGGAACGAATAGTTTGCCCGGAATTCCTCGCTTATGCCACCGCTGGAAGATCAGATAACAGCGGCAATGATACACTTTCTTGGTGCGTGAGTGCGCGATTAAATTGGACGCGTATACATCGAAGCCGCGAAAGGAACTTCGCTGTCGCTGCATGTAAGTCATTCGCTAGACTAAACCTAAACACAGTACTGACGGCGCTACAGGCGTAGACATGGCACGAATGTCCGGGCTCGAGAACCGGGGAGGTCGTGCTGAGCCAATAATTGTTCCCGTGGGTGTTTTCATTTGATCTGAAATAACATACGGGTTCCTGATGGGCAGAATGTGTACCACACAGTCCACGTCAAAAAGAGCGTAGGGCACTACTTTCTCCCGCATTGGACCGACGGCCATATCGGTAAACTTCTTTTCAGAGAGTATAAAGGGTTCTGCGAACCTAGTCGAGCACGAGCTCGCTCTCAGCGCAATGGCATTCTACGCTAACCCTCGAGGGTACATATCTCCCAACGGCCCCCTCACGCACCCGGCTCTTCGTCCGTGTTCCTCTTCGCTAATGTCACCGTCAGAAAAATTAATTAGTCATTGCGCTCAACCGTAGATCTCCGAGACGCCAATGATGCCCATATCTTACTGGAGGCCGTTCGACTGAACATCCTGCCCCTCATCACACGGCGTCTATCTCCCGCTGAACGAGATGTGTTGACTTCAGGCAGCACGTTCGTTTGGGAGGAGGCGGAGGATGACGGCGGGCTGTTGCGCTGGACTGACGGAAGAAGATGGTAAGTTAAGTCTTCTCGAGTCTCGATCATTCCAGCTCAGCTGCGACACAGGTCCCAGAGTAGAATGCGTGGTGACTACCTCTTCTATGAAGAAAAAGTCGAGACTACACAAGATGAAAAAGATGCCAAGGCGGCACGTAGGTAGGCTATGGGCTCCGTATGTGCGCGAATCAAATTGCTGATAACAAATAATGCTCAGGGCACAGAGGGCTGCAGATCCTTCAGCATGTGGCCCCAGTCCCAGCAGACGTAGGGATAGACCAAACAAACAAAACGGCCTGACAAAGCAGACCTATTCTGCTCTGGTCCACTTGCCAGGCGCCCAGCGTCCTCGCCGGTGGCATGTCGTCGCCTACTTCTTGGTCGGTTACTTCTCGCAAGGTTTGTACTTGCGTCTGATGGCTGCGTCCACAGGGAAACGACTATGCGCACCTCCCTGTGGTCGACAACTACGAGTATCTCCGAAATATCCGGGTGCCTGTCGGGGTGTTCGTGTCGAGCAAGGCGAACAGCCCAAAGCTCTTGCCGTGCAACAGGGACCGCGGGGCCTACTACAACGAGGCCCCGCCATACGACGAGGACCAGTTGCCTCTCAGGTTGCCCCCGCTGCATAACATAACCAGCGGCACCATCTCCTCTTCCTCCTCCTCGTCTTCGTCGCCCCATATGAGTCACGATTCACATGCGTCCTATTTTTCACCTCATCAGCCCGCTCATAGCTCCTCGTCACACCGCTCTGTTGCGGCATCGGGTCCTCCTACACCCTCACACCATCCATATAGCGACAACAGCATCACATTGAACCAGCCGACGGCCTCGAACTACACACCACTCTCTCCCGAAGACCGTCGTGTCCTCAGCAAGTTTCGCGTCGTTCTTTAATTGCCCTTTTTCCATAACCATAAAATGCAACGTTAACCGAAGTACTATGTACGAGTTGTGCAGCCTCTGTAACTGATAATTGCTAGAAACCATGCGAGCGGAGCTTGCAAGTGACAAGAAACCTCCTTGAATTTGAAATCGAGTCTAGTTGAGCCTTCCCTAATGTTTGCGTCCCCGGAGATGCTTCACGCACACGCTGGTCGCACATGCAAGTGCTACATCGCGCTGCGATCGAGCACGATCACTTCACTGCTGCGCTCACGCAACACGCTCCACCATGCTGCTGCAAGATAAGCGACGGAGAAACCGTACCAGTCCTTAGGAAGACCCCTCGTCATATACATGTCCAAAAGAACGACTGGTATTCTCCACGCGTGTCCAGGTCCAGTCGTTAACGACACGATATCGATAACAACTACATCAGCCTGTATGTAAGTCGCGATCGTGTAGCCATGGGCCCGCCGGACGAAAGTCGCTCGTTCTTCGGCGAAGCCGACCCTGTACTGCACACTACTTACCACACACTCTATCCTTGGAAGCGTGCGCAGATTGCAAGCTTAACACTTTAAAATGCCATTGCGAGTCGCACGTCCCCTCGCGGGTATAGTGCCATGTCTAAACCAGAGTTCTGGGCGACGAAATCAAGAAGCCACGCGTCCCCGCAGTATAGTCGTGGAAGTGCGACAGGTGAAGCTTTAAAGCACAATAGCACCACATCTTGCACATGCGGTCCTCCGGCGGCGAGAGCGTCCGAACGGTGGAGTGCGCCACTGCGAAACGGGGAAATGGGGCCCATCGACCTTGTTCGGACGGATGGGATCCACCTGCACGGGGCACACCTAAAAATTGAGACAGGAGGAGGGAGCGAGTGGTGCGAGGATGTCGTATTAACCCGACGCTGGACACACCGAGGGGGCAGCAGTGCACCAAGGGGAGGTGGTGGGTTCCCTCGGGGCGGTCCGTCCTGATGCGCGATCGGTCCCTGTTCTAATTCGCATGTTTCACGGGCTTAAACGGAGATTCAGAACTTAGAGGTGCCAAGCTCGTCGGAGCGTGTTTCCGCTGTTTCGACTCCTGGAGAGTACACGGGTCGTCGGAAGGTGAGTTCTAGGACATCTGAGGCACACGTACCGCAGTCCCCCTGCCTTTATTTGACGACGGTCCGTGGCGCGATTTGGTAGCGAGGGCGCCACACTTTTAAGGCGGAAAATCGTCGCGGGGATGTGTGGAGCCGGAAATTTGGTTGAAATGGGACCGGATGAACAAGGAACTCGTTGTATAGTCAGAACCTGTGAGAAGCTGTTCGGACTAAGTCTTGTTAGCATAGTGAGATAGGGAAAATGTTTGCCGGGCAAAAGACCTCCACTCCAATTAAGTATCGATCCGAGTAAGTGCCCAAAGAGGGGTAGCCCCAAATCGTCCTTCCTCAGTAGTTTTCCGTATAAGACACGTGAGTTCTTGACACGGGTAGCTTTTCGACGTGTTTGAAACCTGTTTAGAATTGTTAAGAACTCGAGCCCGAAAATTCTAGTGTCTAGAACTGGTTACCTACCTGGTGACCCATCCTGCATTTATCACTATCTTCCGAGGCTGGTGGACATCTCCTCGCGAAATTCCGTCGCCTTTTTAAATGTTCTTTTTGGCCAGTAACGACCTCCGGGACGCCGTTCGAGAATGACACTGACCAGGGATAGACGTGCTGATCTGGGAGTCCGGGCTCACCACCCGAATGATAAAAAACCGGAAAATTAGGCCAGAACGACCATAGGTCCGTCGAAGGCCTTTTGTACCCTGGTCCAAAACTGGTTGAAACCACTGTTAAAAACTAGGTGTCAAGAACTTGAACTCGCCGGGGAGTTTTTCACGGCACACTCTCCCTCAGCGCTTGAGCGTAGCCATGAGAGAGTATACTTTCTGTACCTGAACGAGAAGCCGCGGGGCTCTGAACCAGTGGATCAAGGAGAGTTAGTTGTCGTTCATGGGTATCGGACTCCCTCGCCCACTCGGACGAGCCAGAACGGATAAGTAGTAGGAAGCGAAAATATAAGTCAGCGGTTATCGAGACCCCTTCACTCACAGAGAAAACATGCCATATTAGTGACATCGTAAGATACAGCCCTTGAAGCTGATGGAATATTTGCGAAAGCCTTCCAATATACCAAATATAAATGAACGCTGGCGAGAGGTCGAGACGATTTCAAGTTGTGGCTGCAATGTGGCGGCAGTGCAGTGGACACGTGGCGGACGCGGACTTTAAAATTGATTTCGACGCTGCTCAGCAACTGCTCAGTGTGCTCACTGAACCTCACTGAACGCCCTCTGCAGATTCTGTACTTTCCTTACGCTCAGCAGGCCTCAGCTCACGCTTCAACCTAGCTCGTACCGAAGTTCATGGCTCTACGATTACTGGCAGACTGCAATATGCGAAGGCTACCCTTGTGCACTTGTAGTGCTCGGGATTGCTACAACAGAGTCATTGCGAGACGAATTGCAATGACGCAAACTTGAATTGCGGCATTGCTACCAGCGTTCGACACTTTAAGTTAGACCAGCGGTGTGTGGATACATGGCTGCCGAGTCCAGTGCACGACTCATTGATTCCTTTCAGCGACTGTGATAAGTCACCAGCCTATGTACAATTTAGCACCCAGAATTCGCGATGAATGCTGCGACCTTGGCTGTTGCGAGACTGAGGCTTCGGCTGGTGCGGCGGCAGAGCGCATTCCAGAAAGCAGCATCGCGTCGTTAAAACCGTCAGACATGACTAGGCGACGTATGCTGTTCAAAATGGTCGTTGCGTATACCCGGATGGTAAGTAGTTTTCTACCCACGCAAGTTAGCCTTAACTAAGGAGAACATCTCGTGTGTACATCAAGACTACATTTTCGAAACCTTCACCTGGGTGGTCCGCTCGTGCCCTCTGTCTTTGGACATCTACGGCACTAGACTGTATCAAAGTTCCAATATCTCGATTCTGACCGGGCCTCTTGCAGAATTCGGACCCCCGTATCTGTCTGCATTGCAGAGCACTTCACGGTGACTGACCTGCAAATCTGCACCCGCGCTAGGCTGCACGGTTTGCGCGCGGCAAGTGTAAAGTCGGAATGACGTCATTATGTAATCACTCTAGCCCCACGAAATGGCGCCTTATAACCAGCCCACAGCCCCTGCGCATCCTCCTAAGTAACCTTGTCCTTTTTACGCCTTCTTCGCTCTTACCACCACCATCTCCTCCATAAAAAAACATACCGAAAATGGCCGCACCGAACTCGTCCCCTCCGCGCATCGACACCCAGTCTCCAATAACGCCGTCGAACGAATGGGCGGACATGACCACCTCGGCGCTGGGCACGAAAAACGTGCTGCACAGCGCGGATAGCACGAACGCATGGGCGGGCAGCTCGGCGGCGAGCACCCCAGGCCCAGACTTCCCCGGATCGTACCCGCGGAATGAGTACCCCACGTCCACTGCGCCGGAGAACGGAAGTTTGCTGGACAGCGCGCGGCAGTACCTCCCCGCGCAGGAGGACGTGCAGCACGCAATTACCAGCGCCGGGCAGACCGCGAAGTATTACCTCCCCACCGGCGTCGCCAACTATATGTGTGAGTCCCCCCTATTATCATGTTTTGGCCTTGTCACCAATTTTTGGGGTATCGTACGATGTAGCTGGAACTACGGAGAAGCAGCCCGCCGTATCGCTCCCATCCACCGAAGTGGGCGGCGCGAAGCCGTTCGAGGCCACAGGCGGCGTAGGCGCGCTCCCGGGGCGCATCTCGGAGGCGGGCGTAGCAACATTGCCTGCGGAACGTGTCGTCGACGAGAAAGCCGCCCAGGCCGCATCATCCAAGCCGAACCCTGAGCAGGACGCATCCGCAGCCAAGGCGAACCCCGAGCAGCAGCCACTCCCACCACAGCGCCTCACGCCCCGCTTGGGCCTCGCCCTCGCGCGCGAGAAGGGGCTGAATAAATCCGTGGACGAAGACGAAGAAGAGTTGCCTACGAAGGTCGTGCCTGCCGAACCGGTACGTGCACCCTTTCGCGCCCCCTTTTGACCCTATCCTCACATCTTGCGCTTCGCTTTCACGTTTTGTGCTGCTACTGTTTCTTTTTATGTCTCACAAAATCATCTCCTCACTTTACCTTTACCCCACTTTCGATTTGTGATTTCGAATTTGTGATTTGCGATTTGTGTTGAATGGGAAAAGCACGGGCACGGGCACGGCCCACCTGCAAAGCACGTCTCCGGCGCTGGGCCCATGGCCGTCCACACCCATGCGCACACCCACGCCCTCGGAGGCGCGGGCGCGCATTGGCACGGGCAGGGCATGGCCTCCGGCGAGGAGCGCACGCTGCAGAAAGAGCGCCACCCCGCCAACGCATCTGATGCGTCCGATCATGCACCCGGCGGTAAAGACGCGTCCGATGGAGCTAAAGACGCGTCGGACGGCGACAAAGACGCGTCAGGCGGCACGCACGGCGACTCTGGCGGCTCGCCGACGTCGGAGCACGCCGCGTACGTGACCCCGCACGACCTGAGCGCGGGCCGGCACGACCACGACCCGAGCACGAGCAACCATGCGAATATCGCGTCGCTCGATGGCGCGGGGACGCTTGCGCGTGCTCAGCATGATAATGATGATGATACATCCGCACGCGTCGATGATACTGACGCTACTCCTGACTCAAAGGTGAAGCCGGTGGAGAGCGACTTGGCGCCGAAGGCTGCTATCCCGTCGTCGCCTTCGAAGCCTGCCCCCGAAGTGCCTGCCCCAGTGTCCCAGTCCGCGCACGCTGCTGAACCTGTCCCCACGCGCCCTACCGAACCTGCCCCGCCCGCAGCGAAAGAAAACGCAAAGGCAGCCCACCAGGAGGCGGACAAAGACGTCGACTACCACCCCGCGGCGCTGCACCCTGACGCCGCCCACCCCGAGGGCACACCTACCCAGGAATCGCTGGGCACAAAGGACTCCGCCGCGACCGGTTCAACAGCCCCGACTAGCGCGACCGCCCCGCTCGGCGCTACCGCCACGAAAGACTCACAAGCCACGAAGGACTCGCACATCTCGCACCACTCGCGCAGCAGCACGGACTCTGGCAAGTCCGCGAAGAAGCCGGGGTTCATGAGCAAGGTGCGCGGGGAGGCGAAGGTGCTTGCGGGGAAGATCGGGCATAATGAGGGGAAGGTGGAGGAGGGGCGGCGGATGATGCATGGTGAGCTGTGAGCGCGTCGCTGCGAATCGGGGTAGAAGAGAGTAGAAGTTGAAGCTGAAGTGGCATATCGAGCTGAATTTTTTTTCCTGTCATCATCTAGGACTCGTTACACGCCATGTACTGTACTGCATTGATTTTGTTGTATTTTACCTGAACGGTTTAAACATTGTATCTGCCAGCTTGCACTTCAAATACACTAGTGTCGCAACATCATTAATGGGCCTCAACGTTAAACGTTTATTCATACAACACGCTGATACAAAATACAATCATCTGTCTCATCATACCCACCCACCTCCACCTCCCACTCACACCGCCCCCTCCCCCGCCCCCGCCCCTGCAGCCTCCTCCATCCTAACCCACAACCCTCCATGCGCATACATCGTCAAATGCACCTTCGGCCACACCCTCTCCACGCCCTTCCTCCCGTGCGCTTCCTTCCACTCCGGCGGTGGAACCGAGTACGGCGGCTGCGCGTCGGGCGCGAGGGCCACGGAGGCGAAGTGCTGGAAGATGCGGATGAGGGTGTAGGATATTTGGGTGTATGCGAACTGTCATGGCATGAATTAGGGTGAGAAGGCGGTAGAATAGATAGGTGGGAGCGGCACCTGCTGCCCAAGACAAATCCGCGGCCCCGCATTGAAGGGGAGGAATATGAACGGGTTCTTGGAGAGGTACGTCTTGAGCCGGTGGTCGATGAAGCGGTCTGGGTCGAATTCCATCGCTGAGGTCACATTCAACCATTCAACCGTTCAATTGTTCATGAGGTATGTGGTATGTGAGCGTCGTTTTTTTGAAGGGTTTGGCAGCAGTGGGAAGCGCTTACCATCGGGGCCCCAGAGGTCCGTCCTGCGGTGCATCATGAACACAGAGTACGACGTCCTTCATACACGCAGGGGCGTTTGGTAAGTGCATGAGCACGGGAGGGAGTATATGAACACGACACGGGAGAGAGAAAAGAGCACGGTAAGGTAAGGCTTACGGAGTTTTAGGAGGGATGTAGAACGGCTTCTCGAGAGGGTTGGGCGATTTCCATGTTGTGGCGTTGATGCTCTCCCTAGAAAATATGATCGTCGAGCACGCGATCCAGTTTTAGAAGGCGAGGGATTGGTTACCTTATGTTGAATGGGCTGCCCAAGCACGCACAACAAATCCTGTAAGCCCAAGTAGACACAAAACAGAATCCGCACAAA
The DNA here is from genome assembly GCA_000827205.1 of Plicaturopsis crispa FD-325 SS-3. Lineage (NCBI taxonomy): Eukaryota > Fungi > Basidiomycota > Agaricomycetes > Amylocorticiales > Amylocorticiaceae > Plicatura > Plicatura crispa. Next base: position 180,503 of record KN832574.1, on the reverse strand, counting down.
AAAACTTACACAGGCGGATACAACCTCAGCGTTTCTAACAAAAATTTTCAGTGCGCACAGAGATAAGCAATTGCTTAACACATACCATTAATAACCGCCCTCAAATACTTCATCTCCCGGATCTGGTCATACGTCGGCCTCTGGCTCGGCCCCACATGCGCCAGGATCTCCTCGCGCAGGCGCTGCAGGACGGCGGGGTACATCGCCATGGAGTAGATGATGAATGTTAGTGTTGCGGCTGTCTGCGCAACGTCGTATCAGTATCAGGGTGAATGGAGGGGGCGGGAGGGGGAGGAGGGGGGAGGGGGGCTTACGGTGTCCCGTCCGGCGATCATGATATTCAGAATCTCGTCTTTCAGCAGAACGGGGTCTGCACTCTCTCTCGCATTAGTAAAATACCCCGCACACAAACGACGAAGACACTCACCAGACGTCTGCCTCACCAGATGATCCAACAACGTTTCGTCCTCGCCCACCTCATCCTTGTCCACCTCGTCCGTCCTACCCACCTCGTCGGTCTTACTCGCATTTATCCCCTCCTTGACCCTCTGCCTCTGTCTATCGATCGCCTCCCGCAAAATCGGCTCAACAAACGCACCCACCACCCGCATCGGGCGCGCGGTCTTGTCCCCGAGCAGCTCGAGGAGGGGCCACGTCCAGCCGCTGCGCAGGCGCGCGGCGGTGAGGTGTTGGGCTGTTTGGAAGGCTTGGGCAAAGTCCTCCGCCGGCCCTGTAGCGAAGTCCTCCGCTGGCCCTGAGGCGTTTGCGTTTGTGGGTCCCATGGCGCGTGTGGGGGGCGTATGTGCATCGGAGGGGGGCGCGAGGGGGGTTTGGGCGTCGGAGGGGTAGGAGGAGGGGTAGGGAAGGCCGGTGGAGGGGTGCGGCGGGCCGGTGGAGGGGTAGGGCGGGCCGGTGGAGGGGTAGGGCAGACCGGTGGCGAGGCTGTGCACGCAGTTCCCGAAGAGGAACTCGGTCGCGCTGTCGAGGGTGAAGCGGAGGATCGCGTCCTATCAGGCGGGGGGTCAGCCATGATGGAGCGTTAGCGGCGATGCGGGAGGGTCAGCCGAGCTCAAGAGGAGACGGGGAGAAAACGGGAATAGAGACGGGGGGAAAAGGGAGAGGGGATGAGGGGATAATACACGCACTTGGAAGTCGATAGCGTACCCGCCGCGGAGGCGGTGTTTCATCTGCTCGATGAGGTCTGCGGAGTGTTTTTCAAAGTTGTCGAAATCGCTGACGCGGTCGCGGGTGAAGAAGGGGCGGGTCATCGAGCGGTGGAATCTACATAGCATGTTGTTAATGCGATCGAACGTGTGCCCCGATAACTAAAAAGCTACCTACTTCCACATTTCACCTGTCCGAGATACACACTGAGCAGAGTCGGTCGCGGCAATTCAGTAAATACGTACCGTCGGAGTTGAATACCCCAGAGCCCAAGAGAGATGCGGTGGTGAATCCGAATGTTTCGCCTCCAGTATCGGTGAGTTTAGATACTGCGGGGAAAAAGGAAGGAGAAGCACCTTTCACATAGTTATTGAAATCCGTAGACAAGATAGTCTTGATGTTCTCCGGGTCGACCGTAAAAATGAGGTCCTCCCACAAAACGCCTACACACCCCCATTCAGCCACCCGGAATACAGGACGAAAATCACGGCCACGAACGAAAGTTCACCGTAGTGCCGAATTTCTCCACAATGACATCCTGGCCGTCGCTCGGATATCCGTGCAAAAACCCGTCCAACAGCTTCAGCAGCAAATCGACGTTGCCGATCCAATTCCCCTGCGTCACGGGCGCGGGGCGCGCCCCCATGGCCGCGGCCTCGCGTCTGCGGCGGAAGCTGGTCACCACGACGCGCACGGCGTGGATGAGCGGCGTGGCCAGGAGCAGCATGGCCACAAACAGCCATCGCGGGACGATGTCTAGTGCGTCTGTGTAGTGCGCGAGCGCGACTAGGAAAAGAGGGGGCCCGACGAGGGGCCCGCCGCCTCTGAGGATGAAGGCGAGACCTGGGGTTAGTCGGGGCATAATGGCGAAAGCAGGGAGAAATAGAACACAGTACTTTGGGCGACGTCGAGGGGCTTGGTTATATAGTGCATCATCGCAGGTGGAACCAATTGCTGATCAGCGATATTGGGTCAACTGACTGGAATGAGCCACACCGCACAACAAGTTTCACATGTGCTAGACGGAGTCTGCAGACTCGGCGTCGACAGGCGTTCCTGCGAGCGACGTCTGGTACCCCCTCAGCGAGCAAGGTCCGCTGGCCGCTCAACTGTCAGCGATTCAGCTCAGTAGACGACAGATTCGAGCTCGAGAGGCCTTCAAAGTGCGGGGAAGTCTGGCAGAATGAAAACATGCCGAAAGGAGGTACATGGTCACGTTGCATCGCACGTGATGCGGCGCGTCGACGCGTGGGTGGTCTATGATCGTCGCAGTCCAACAGGGCCAGATATAGATAGGGGGCCTTGAAGTACTAGTGACCATCTTTTAAATGCCATATATTCGGACACGACGATATCCGCGAAAATGGTTGGCATTCGGCATACACAAAAGCAGGAACCTCTTTTGCAGTACAACGGCGCCCGCTTCTAGTCTGTACACGGACTTCCCAGCGTCGACCTCGGACTCTTGATTCCGAGCGGGAAGCAGCTTCCCGTACCCGCCGAATTATACTTGACGCACATCGGCTGACCGAACGGACTCTGCACCGAGAACGAGCCCTGGGGGTTCCGCCCCGTGAGCTGTATCGCCACAGCGCACATGTTCTTGATGTCCGTGTTATCGTACGAGTCAGAATTCCACACCGTCTTTCCTGTCACCCCGTTCTGCCGCACCATGTTTTAGTCAGTAGGTATAGGACTGGTGTTGGACTTGGAGCACGTACCTTGAATTTCGTGATGTGCAGAACGGTGTTCGGGTTCGCGGGGTCGCCGGGGTCGTTAGCGAGGGTGTTTGGGTTCTTCGCGAGCCACGCGGCGGTCGTGTGCCGCCCCGACGTCGGGTTATTAGGCTCGCCCTGGAAAATATGCGGTGCGATCCTGTCGAACGTCTGCGAAATGGCAGCCGGTATCACGCCAGCGCGGCTGCCCCCGTTCTGCGCCGGAAATAGCTATAGTCCCCGACGAGTATGTTGGTTAGTACTAGTGGCAGCTTCGACAGTATGCATGCGCGAGACGAGACGAGGACCCACCCCCTGCATCTGGTCCATCTGCGGACACCTGCCCGTGTCCGTAATCTGCGCCTGCGACCCGCCGTTCTTGTTCTCGCACGTGAACGTCACTTTGTTGAACGCGCAGCCGGAGCGGGAGGCGCAGTTCGTGCAGCCTTGGAGCTGGCAGCATTGTGACGCCACTGCGCGGCCGTCGTGCGACGCCGCTGCACGACCGTCGTGCGACGCCGCTGCACGGCCGTCGTGCGACGCCAATGCGCGGCCGCTCAGACCCCGGCCCGAGACGCTGCAGGAGTCTGCAGACGTCGCATTCGGCGCGGCGGATGATGTCGAGGTGGTAGCCTTGGCAGAAGTGACCGAAGTGACGAGTCGGGACGACACGCTCGCAGCGGTCGTCTTGACCACGACGGGGGTGGTCTTTACCACAGCGGGGGTGGTCTTAGCAGGGGTAGTTGTGCGGGGCGGCGATACAGGGGATGCTTTCCCCGTCTTGGGGGAGGACTTCGGCGAACCCAGCTTGAACAGTCTGGGAAGAAGGGGTGAAGACCCGCTGGAAGAGTAGACGGTGCGTTAGAGGTGCATGATGGTCAGTCGGCGAAGGGTCTACGTACGCGAGGTCATCGGTGCGGTCTGGTATAATGTTTCCGTTGAGCAGACAATCCTCCAGCCACAAGGGGAAAAAATGTGCAAACCGTTGGGAACGGGAGACGCTTGCGTCAACAGTGCCAGACCCGCCACAAAAAGGAGGAGGAACAAGCTCGCGGAAAGGCGCGTAAAAATCATCGTGAAGCGAAAGAGAAAGAGAGTGTGTGAGTCGTGTGCAATTAAGGATATGAGTATGTACCCGTATGAAGACAAGGGAATGACGACCAGCGACAAGGATTCCATGCCTGCCTTGACTAGAGAACTTATACTTTCCATGATATCGTATATCGTCGGGTTCTCAGGCTGTCGTCTGTCGAAACATACGGCCTGAGAAGATATCAGGGGGGTCAGATTCGACAACAGATAGTACAGTCGTGGCTTCCTTCTGGTGAGACAGAAACGTACCTCGTTTCTGACTGTTTCAAGTGCGGGTACAGACGCTGGACATAAATACATAGGATTGAGATCTATCCTACAAGTTCACTCTGGTGGAGAGCGCTTGGCGACCCCATATGTTTGGCAACTGCTGGCGAGGAGACTGATGTTGGAGGTTGTCATCAAGACTAGGTCCGCTATCAACGGTATAAACATGGATATGGTCGCAATAGGCATGGGGGGCTGAGCGCTGGGTGTAGACGCTCGATAGTTCGGACGACGAGCTGTCTTCACTGTCAGAATCACTGAACACTGGAAGTTTGAACTCCGCGGCGACATAGAGTATGTCCCGAATTTCCGATCCGATCCACCGCCACCATCCATGCCAGTGCCACAGCCGCCACTTGGAAAATCAATGAAAGTCTGCTTTTCTTCGCTCTAAGACAGGTGTCTCCGTCTGGTCCTGCTGTAACAACTATGCTACTTGTCACTGTACTCCAGGGTGCTTTCTCTGGTAGGTGCTGCTGTGAAACGCGTACTCTACCTATCGCGTGCAACTCCTTCAGTCGAAGCTAGCGAATGTGCTGAAGCTTTCGTTCTACAGCTCTTCCCAAGTACACATCATTTGCATCATATCTTTCTGTGGCGTGCTGCATCCGACGTGGTCGCGAGTAAAGAACCCCAGCCCGTAGTACTTCGTCCCGTACCCTCCGGAGGGTCAATCCGTAGTCAGTGTTTCAAACCCGTCGCGCATCACACCAAACTGATCCAAAGGCCCAGCATAGCATAGAGCGGGTGGCATTATAGAACCTTGTTCTGTTCTTCATTCGAGGGCACAGAAAAATTTCGCCCTATGCAGACCGCTACCACGATCCTGCAGCACCCGCTCTCCGCTGGGTTCGCTCCTCACCCAAACAGCCCGTGGAAAGCCTTGAGGTCGTGCTATGCACCCCCCTACGTCCTTACCAGCGATCCCTGGTCCAGCGCCACGAACGTATGGCACCTCGCGAAAGGCACAACAGTGCCATCACTTGTCACGAACCTGCAGCCGCCTATTCCGCTTACCCCTTGGCCGTCGCACCAGTGGGCGACTACTGTCCCAGAGCACGCGGTAATCATCGTATGCTTCCATACGGATAGCAATATGTCCGTCGTGCGGGCACACTCGCTTGTGACCGGGGATCTGCTTACAGAAGTGGAGCTCACGGGGCGGCTTGTGCACACGTCATTTAGACATGTCACAGCGGACAAAATCGCCCTGACCGTCGCCGATGCGCAACGCCGACCACAAATCATATTGTATGATGTTCACCCGGGCGGTCTTCGCGAAACAAAGCGCATCGGTTCCGACGAGGCCATCTGCCATACACCAGGAGATGAAAACCTCATCCCGCTTCTCCTTGCAGACAATGGCGACCTGCTGACGTCTGCGACCGCCATCCCCTCCTCGACGCTTACTCTGTCACTCGGTAGCTCTCAGCTGCTACTCGAATCGTCAAGTGTCGCGGACTACATGGATGTGCGGTCGTTGGCAGTCATCTCCCCAACCTCCATCGTCATCGCAGTATGCGAGAGCCACTCAGCGTACGATTTTGAGGCGGGAGAATGCACGATTCACTGCGTCGTCTTCTCGCCTCTGCAGAGCTCCTGGCGCGCACACATCGCGCACGAAGTCAAATCCATCACGCACCATCCCGCACTTGGCTGCATCGTTGCGCTAGGCTCGGTGTACGATCCCAACGAGCCCGTACGCCGTCACCTCATGACGTTCCTGGACGCGCAGACGGGAGCGGTCCTCAGGGAAGAGGCTATTCCGCTTGCCGAACATGATGATATCGTAGCAGTAGAATGCACGTCTTCAGACCGGTTCGTCTTCGTGCTGAAGACGGGACGGGTGTATGTGGCGCTACTCCGACAAATACTCGAAAGCGGGTTGCACGGAATGCGCGACGCGCTTCGCACGCTGGAGAAGCCTGAGCCGTACAACGCGAAGGCGCGCAAAGCAGGAGACGACTGGAAGTGGGTGGATCATGTCATAGTGGAGCCCGAGCGGCTGCTTGTGTTCCCGTTACGAGGGCCAGATTTTTATGTGGTTGATTTCGATGGTATGTGATGCTCAATCTAACCGTTACGCATTCTGAACACAGTTCTATGGACCGATATACAGTAATCGTATTCAAGAGACACTAAAAGGGATAGAAAAGCGGATAGAAATACTTGGGTGGTATATATGATAGGCTACGTAGGAGGGCAAATAATAAGCGGTATACTTGTATGAAACAGCCGAACCAATCTCTTTCCTGGATCCGTTCACTCCATGACGGACACTTCTGCGGCAGCGACGGCGGAGAATCCGCCCGTTGGCCGCTTGACGATGACCGTATCGTCGCTCATCCCATAGTTCGTGAGCACGAGCCACATCGTCTGCCTGTCGTCCTCGCCCAGCGGCACGGCCGCGTCGACCTCGAACTCCTGCCACGCGTACGCGAACTGCGCGAGGAGAGCGGTCCAGAGGAGGATGCCTGCGTCGAAGCCGAGCGCCCAACTGGCGGCGAGCACGCACGCGAGGAATATCGCGACGTGGTGCATGGCGACGTCGGCCCAGTGGGCGAAGCGCCTGATGCCCTTGGGCGAGGGGAGGTAGCCGGTGCCGAAGGTGACGGTCTCGAGATATCCGGGGCACATCACGATCGCGCCGCCGACGGCGATGCACCATGGGACGAATAAGAGGATCCTGGGGAGCGCCGCAACGACCTCTTCCACGGCCCAGGCCACTTCGACCTCGTTTTCAATGTCGAAATCGACAGAAGAGGACGGGGAGATGGCAGGAGCCTTCGTGAGCGGGTGCTCAGAGCTGCAAATTTCGATAGTTTCACAAAGTTTGTCGGTCTCGGGGCTCGCTACGGCACTGTCTGGTGAGACGGCTTCATCGTCCTCGTCTTCGCCTTGGATAGCAATATGTTTGTTGGGCAGACTGAAGAATCGCTGTTGTTCGGAGCGTGGTTAACAATCTGTCTGTAAGAATTGGATAAAAATGTGGGCATACCTTTCTTTTGATGGCACGTGCAGCCGTTGCTGGGGAAAGGGTTGCGGGGAGCATCATTCCGAGGTTTCGTGCCAGAGAGACCGCCGATGCGGAGGGCATCAGAGTGACAGGACTATGGTTCTTGAAAAGGGAAGCACGTCAGCTCTCTTCAAGTCCAAAAATGCCACAAGTAACTCCCAAAAACTTACCGAGATCGTGCTGCTTTTGAGCTGGTGGGCGAATTGCTTGGCCTTGGTAGTGAAGCTAGAGCGCTGCTTCGGTGTCGAGATCGAGTCGCACAGTGAAGCGTTGTCGAGCTCATCATGGCTTGCCGTCGTAGGGCAGCCATTCTCGGTATCGGCGTGCACACCGACTTTGTCATAACGCTGGCAATCCTCTTCGCTCGGAGTATTCAGCTGTGAGCCAAATGGCGATTCCGCGGTCGTGGCGGTGAGAGAACTGGCATCACTCGCTGTGCTGTCGACACGCTCGACGGCCTGGAAAGACGCCGAATCATGTCAGCCTCAGCTCACGAGCATGTCGGAAAGACAGTTTACTCACCGAAGCCTGGTACGTTTGCTGAGCGGGAAAATAGGACATCGTAAAAGAATCGATTCGTCTTGGGGTCGAAAGGGTAGATGGGAGAGTGCTGTCTCTCCATCGAACTTGCAGTTGTGATATAAATCGTCTGAGCGAATGTCAGCCGCACCGGCCCAAAGCCGCTCTGGTTAGCGCTTGTATGATTTCGATTCGGACTGGATGGTTTCGAACTCGCCCGGCTTCCTTCGACGTCATCTATGTGTTCCTTGTGCAACTTGGAAATGATAAAATAATGATATTGCATTCAGACACTGATCAACGCACCAAGGAAGTACAGGAAAAATTACACTGCTCATAAGTACCTACCATCATATCGACAGCCATCGTCGATATAACCCCTGCGCAAGCGGTGTTGCGCCCGTCGTCACATATATGAACGACAAATTATAGGCCGCTTCTCGAGCGACACCATCGCCCTGGAGAGCCGTAAGTCAAGACAAGAGTACAGCGGTTTTACGACGTACATCCGCCTGACGGTTTTCCACCAGCTCCAAAACACGCTCGTAATGTCGTGCAGCATGCGAGTACAGCCCTGTCATCCACGTCAGTGATCCATTGAACAAGCCCCGTGCAGACGCACCTAATTGATGAAACGCCCGGCCAAAGTTAAACTCAATTTCATCGAGCTTGTCTGGCGCAGACGCCCGGCGAAGAACTCGGTACTGCGATAAAAATGCCATGGCCTAGAAAAAAAAATTGTTGGGATGGTCATACGGAGAGGAAGGGAGAAGGGAACGAACCTGTGCCACTAAGTGGTGCCGATTGTCCGCCTGCCGCTGCATCGCTCGCCCTATGGACGTTGCGGCCAAACTGAGGCAGATCACTGGGTCTTCGCGGCAATAGTCGTAGCCATGCAGAAGATAGACTGTAGCCGATTTAGCGCCACCACAACAGCGAGCGAGTGAGACTTTGAAAACGCACAAATGGCACTCTGGTAGCTCTTCGCGGCTGCACAAATCTGGCCATACAGTGCGACTATTATCGGATTGTTTTTCGTCGGAGTATCGTGCATTTTTGGCCGGTCTTGTTCCTCAGGGACCGCGCTCTTGCTCTCATCGTCGTCTTCGGCATCGCCGTCATCGTCGTCGTCCGCTTTCCCCGGACCTCCAGTAGCCAAGACGTATCGCTTGTTCGGGCCATTCCATTTGAGCTGGTCTTTGTCCTTGACGGCCATGTCGATGAGCTTCGTCTCGCGCAAAAGGTGCTTCTGGAGAGTCGAGGCGATGAAGGCGTCGGTCTGGCGCAGGCCGCTCGCTAGCGAGGCAAGCAGAATGCGCAGCGGCTCGTTGTTGAACTGGTGCTTGATGAGGATCTTCCTGCACTGCTCGACGACCACCGAATAGCGTCGGCTAGCGATCGCGCATGCTGGGAAATCAAGATGTTAGACCTAACCACTCAAACGTAGGAGAAAAATCCGCTCACTGATAATGCCGATTCTGATGGTGTCTTGCAGGACATCAGTTTGATACGCATTCGATGTAAGGATGTGGCGGAGTATGTCGTCGGCGACCTCAAACTGGCCGCTCTCGGCAAGAATAAAGGTATACTGTGCGATGCTGAGTGAGTCAGCTGAGACTGGTGTAAGCTATACGCCACCTTACCTGCAGGAACACATTCAACCAGTTGTCGAGTGATACGCCGCGGAAGTTGACAGCCGATTTTTCGGGTTTACCGTCTCCTCTTTTCCTAGCCATACTGTCATGTTCTAAAGTACGGGGATGGTAATATCAGTCAAGATGAACAGCAACTTGAAGACGACGAGTTCGCTGAGCTCACCGATATCGAGATGCAGCCGAGACGCCATGCGCTCTTCCTCTGCCTCATCGGTCTCCTTCGCCCTGCGCCGTTGACGTGCAAACATCCCACGGAACGGATTACTCTTGCAAAATCAAGCCAATCAGCAAGTCGTTCACAAAACAATGGCTGCCACTGTGACTCACTCGCGTCGTAGGAAACAGATCGCGTGTCTCCCTAAAGGTCTCGACGAGCTTCTCGGCCTCCAGCACCCACTCGCGCAGGACGTCCTCGTGTGCGGGGTCGCCCTTCTCGCGCAGGCGCGGCCAGAGTTCATCAAGCCTATGGTAGCCTCGCATGACCTCGCGCTCCTTCTGCTCCTCAAGTTCACGTAGCTGGGTCTTCGTGAGCTTGTGCGGGTCCTTCTTGGACGAGCCTTTCCCGGATGCGCGGGTCTGCGCGCGCTCCTCGAAGAGGGATGTCGTCGGGCCTTCGCCTGGTCCTGCGTCGTCTTTGCCGGCAGCTTTGCGGCGCTCTTTGCGGGAGTCGATGACTGCGATAAAGTGTCAGTACGACCACAGATAATAGGTTAGGAATGTTGGCGTACCTTCGTAGACAAGAGCAAGTGCTTTCCTGGTCTCGTTCAAGATTTCGTACACTTCTGCGAGTTTCATTTTCGCCTCGTTGTTCGAGGGATCCCCAGCGATGACTTACAGTCACGCGATCAGCATCTTCAAAGCTTATGTGCAGGATGCAGGACGACTCACTGTGTTCGTATACACGTGCAGCTTCACTCGAATCTCCAAGCATACGGTGGCATGAGGCAACCTGCAGGAGAATATGCAAACTACTCGTCTGATGTGTCCCGAAGATTCAGCGAGTGCCGGGTGCATAAATATATGTGAGAAACCCGTACCTCGACATGCTCGCTGAGAATCTCGTAGATGGGCAGGGCTTCCGCATACATGTCGCGCTCATAGTATGCATCTGCGATCTCCGAGAATAGCGCCGCATAATCCAATACCTCTTGCGAGAGCACCACCGCCGCATGTATCTGCCGCCAAAGCAAGGTCAATACAACACACGCAGCAGCTGCAAACCCGAACGCCACGCACCTTCCCCTCGACAATTTCGCCCATCTTAATTCGCGCGACCGCCAGGCGATGCCGCGCGTTGACGTCGAGCGGGTAATACCCCGGCTGCACTTCACCCTCGCGCTCGACCCCCGCATCCGCGATGTCGAACTCCCTATCGTCCTCGCACACGTCCCAAAAGCGCTGTGCCGCGCGGCCCTGGAGCCAGCGCGCGCCGCGGCGGATCGCGTGCACCGCGTGCTCGTGCGCGCCGAGTGTGTTGTGCAGGTCCGCGAGTACAAGCACCTCCATGAGGCCGAAGCCGCTTCCACCGGCGGGGTCCTGCGCGTGGTAGAAGGTGAAGGCTTCCTGGTAGAGGTCCGCACAGAGCGCGAGGTCGGAAAGCTCGATAAGGATGGGGCGGAGCTCGTCGAGGACGGTGAGGTCGTGCGGGAAGCGCTTCAGGATGGCCACGAGGGCATTGCGGGCCTGTGGAGAGGTCAGAGTAGGTGCGGTGCCGCTGGGGCGGGGGACGTACTGTCCTGAGGTCGCCAGTCTCTTTTGCAAGGGATGCTCGGTCCCAAAGTGCGTCGACATTGGCCGGGTCCAGGCTGTATAACTTACGGTAGCAGTAAAGTGCCTGTTGATTGAACCCGAGCGCTCTGGAGACAGTCAATGGGGGAAAAAATGGGCTGTGAAAGGCGCGCACTTGGATTCTTTAGCGAGCGTGTCCCATTCGTCTGGGTCGTGCTGTAGATGTGCTGCCATGATGCGTAGCTGCAACGACTTTTGGTCTTCGTGGAGCTCGTGATAGCACGAGGCAAGGACGGACCACGCTGCCGCGGCGCGCGGTTCTATGCGGATGACTTCTTGCATTACCCGTATCGCCTCTGGAATGTCGCAGTCGACAAAGGCCTGGTTGCCTTCTCCGATGAGCGTGCGCACTTGCTGCGACAACACGGGCCCGCTCTGGCGCGGACCCTACAAAGCAGTCAATGGGTATTGGTGCGAGGCGAGTATTCGGCGCTGTGGGCACCTTTTTCTTCCCCTTTTTACGACCGACACCGGACGCGGCACGAAGGTCGTCTCGGAACTCTGCCTCCTGGTCCTCAACACTGAAGTCCCAGTCCTTGCTGAGCATGCCCGAGTTCTGCGCCCCGCCATCGGCAGACCTTATGTTCTGGATGAGGCGGCTGTATAAACATGAGCATCGCAGTCAAAAAATACAATGGCGCGCGCACTCAAAGTCGCCCTCTATGGCATTCTCTGCTCTTGCGTCTGTCGCGTCTGCCTCTGGCTCGGCCTCATCTTCGATCCCTGCGGTTCCGTCCGGGCGTTCGTCAGAATCGTACTCCGAGTCGCTGCCGGACAGGTAAGAGCTCCCCGACGCTTCGCCGCTGCTTTCGTCTACACCAGTCAACAAGCCCGACGACAGGGAAGACAAACGAGACCTACATTCATCGATCTCTTCTCCAAAGTCGTCCATGTGATTATGTAACTACCGTCGTATATGATATTACGGCGTCTACACCAGGTCTACGCGCGTCGCGAATACCAGTTTGCAATATTAATGAAGAGGCGGCGCGCACGGATCGAAGCGAAAGGGCAACGAAAGGGCGCGACACAGTATAGAGTTACGTAAGCTTGCAGTCGACCTTCTGTCACTGTCAGTGTCCAACTTGGACGTTTGCTGTCCTTGCCACTTCGAACAGAGGGCGTCTGCACCGTAATTTGTTGTTGAGTACTTCCTCTCATCTGCTTTCATATGTACGAAGTCGAGACTGGATCCGGAACGCAGAGATCATAATTTCGAGCGCGGCGTCGGGCGCTTCCTCGGGCGCTCCTCAGTGCGATGCTTGCCTAAATGACGTTGAAATCTGGTAGGCAGGCGCCTTGGACCGTGCCATTAACGCGCTGAAAAGCAGGCACCCATTTCCCTAGTCTGTCGTCGAGTCGAGCACTCCCCATCTTGCCATAAGGACCTATCGGTAATCATGAGCAATGGGCAGCGCAAGGAATGGTCCATTTCGCCTCACGCCAATGGCCAAGAACACCGAGAGGCTGAGTTTATGCCATTTGCCAATGACCACGGAATGACCAAGAAATCGGCCCATGCCCGCAATCTGTCCAGCCTCGTGTATAAGGTGCGCCTACGCAATGCTTGCTGCCTGCATCGCACCCTAATCCTCTTTTCGCTTACAGCCATGTCGCACCGTGCCCTGGGAGCTCAGCTCACGCGGAAGCGCCAATTCTTCATGCTGATCGGCGTCACTGTGCTGCTCCTGTTTGCTGTGTCCCGCCACCATGTCCGCAAGTACCGCTCGAAGCCTGGCGTCCCCATCTGGTACTCGGGTGGAACCCGTGCGGATCCACCGCCGCAATATGAACGGTTGCGGGCATGGGAGGACGCGCTTCCCCAGCATGATGTCGACTTGCCATTTCCCGAAGGGAAGGATGGACGATACGTTAAATTCTCGAGCCAGGCGAGTATCTCAGCCCACATGTTCGAGCTTTTTTTGACCATTCTTTTATTGACAGGTGTATGCGCTTGGATGGAACAATGTTCTTAACGAGATGTGAGCATGGGTCCTATCATTTTCATTGCTATCCATCTCACCACGCATCACCAAAGCCTACTTTGCACGCATCTAGCGTATGAATCCAAACGCGCCTATGTTTTCCAGGACTATCGTAAGCACACCAAGCCACCGCCGTTCGGAACTTTGCTAACATGGCACAGACTGGAAGCCCGAATACTACCCTTGGCCGATCCCAGTAATGTTAGGGGAATCCAGTCCCGAGTCCCCGCGTACACCGCTGAACGCCCTCATTGCAGGCCCTACCGCCGGCGGGCCATGGGACGCAGATGACGATGCGCCGCGGTCCGTGTCAGCAGCCTGGTTCGACCACGTCTGCCCCAGGGCTGCGCGCCGCATCATCACAACCGATTCTGTGAAGCCCGCATTGCGGGATGCGCAGGGCGACGTGATCCATGCCCATTGGACGAAGCTCCTGCGCGACGCCCCAGAGCGCTGCGTCGAGGTTGTCCCTGGCCCGTCCAAGGACGACGACTACCCACAGGTCTTCGATCTCTGGACTATCTCGAGTTTGCGCATCTTGCCACTCTGGGACGCGTTTTCGAAGTCTCCCACCTCGCGCCTCCTCGCGACATCTCCGCTAGTCCGGTCCGCCGTCGACCGGAACGAGTACCTCTTTCACCCGCGGGGCCCGCGGCCCGCATTCCCCGCGCCGCACGACCCGTTCGCGCGCATGATGGCGCTGCACATCCGCCGCGGCGACTTCGACGAGGCGTGCCTCCGCCTCGCGCGCTGGAACTCGACCTTTTACGGATGGAACCTCCTGCCCGCGCTGCCGGACCATTTCGAGCCGCCCCCGGGTGGCGCCTGGGGTCTCAACACGCCTGCGAATGTCGCCCTGTACATGGAGCACTGCTGGCCGACGTCCGACGCCATAATCGTGAAGGTCCGGGAGGTGCGCGCATCGTACGTTGCGGCGGGGAAGGACAGGCTGTTGGATGTGATGTATCTGCTGACGAACGGCGAGCAGGAGTGGCTGGAGCTCCTGAAATACGCGCTGCGGAGGGAGGGGTGGCACAATATCGTCACGAGCAAGGACCTGCAGCTCGACAGAGAGCAGTTTGGCGTGAATATGGCCGTCGACATGGACATCGCGCGGCAAGCAGCTGTGTTCATTGGTAACGGGGTAGATGCCTTTCTTACGTCCTGTGCCCCCAAGACTCATGTTTCTTCCAGTGGTCCTCGTTCACGAGCAATATCGTGCATCGACGTTTAGTAGACGGGAAGGAGCCTAATAGTACACGGTTTTGGTAACGCTTTCATCGCAGGTAATGGGCTGACACATGGTTATTTGCTGGACAAAACTGGTTTTCTCTTACGGCATGGTCCATATACGACTCCGGCTATTTATCGCAGAAACTCTTTTTCCTTTGGACGGCCTGCTGGCCGACTTGCCATACCATTTGCATTCTGTCGTTATGAATGGCAGGTGCAGTGCGCGCTCTACACCTCAGATGCAAGCCGGCACTGCATACATTTGCTGCAGTCATAGCTTAGAGCTTGTCGTCTCCAACATCTAGCCTCATTCACACCACTCCATGTACGTCCCCTCTTGTTAATCCCTCCTGTTTAGCTTACGGATACCCACGATCAATCAAGTGGGCACGGGGTGCATATTGCAACCTGTGATGTCTGTGCACCCTAAGCCCTGACTCGGTGAATAATGGTCGACGACTCGAAAGTTGGGCCATTTGCTTTTTATTGGCGGAAGACAGCGAACCACGTAAAGTGACCGTGGCATCGCTGACTGCAAAAACTTTATCGTTTATCTATCCAGACTCCGGTGATCACCCTCCGCAATGGTATCGCGGCTAGATACATGTAGTCCACGAGCCCTCCTTCGTTCATCTCCCCAAAGTATCGAGGTAAGCGCTAGACTCGGAGTGTGTACCCCAGTCTAAAGATAATACAGGTTTTAATCTTCACACGTTGGAAGTTAGTGTGTGTGTCCACGGCGCAGTGACGCTGCTCGTCAACCTTCGAGCGCCTTGCTGTAGCATCCGTAAGCTCTAAAGCTAGGGCGAGCCGCGACAATCAGTCCCAATCCATCATACGGCTCTGTACATAATGCGGTCTCATGTCCGACTTCCGTCTCGTCCATCCAATCCCATTCCTCCTCGTTACGAATGGAATCATGCCTGCGCACAAAACATAATCTTGAGGTGCGCCGATGCTTCTTCTTATGCCCATCAGGCATATTTTGGTCGCCCGGCAGCGTCCAATGACTGGCCCAAGGTGAGCTGACTGATGATCCCGGTAGCCTAAGCCTATAATAACTTGCCTGTCCCCCCTGCAGCTCTTTGACTGCCGTTCCTCCTACGCGGGCCAAGGACCATCCACTAGACGTTCCGTCCTGACGATTTACGACTCACGACCATGCTCGCCCCTCCTATCCCCTCCGCCGCAATTGTGAACCCGCCTCCAGCCCAACCGGCCGCGCGAAAATATTTTCTTCTGGCAGTCTTTTGCCTCGCTCAGTTCCTAGATGCATTCAACAACGCCTCCCTCTTCTCTGCGATCCCCTCCATGATCGTAGATCTTGACATGACCGAGAGCCAGTCGACATGGCTCATCAGCGCATTCCAGCTAACCTTCGCCTCCTTCCTCCTCATTGTGCGCACCGAGACCACTGATCTATGTGTTATTTACTGACTGTTGGCGCGTCTTTGAACATAGAGCGGGAGGATCAGCGACGTGTATAATCCTAGTGAGTGTCTCCCGTTTCACTACATCGATCGGGATGTGACGCTGACAAGGTGTTCTTCACTCAGAGACGGCGTTCATAGGAGGTGTCGCTGCGCTCGGTGCCATATCGCTCATAGCTGGCTTCCTAGAAAATAAAATCGCCATCATCGTCATGAGGGCCATGAGTGGCATCGGTACGTCGCAACAACCTCATCAGCATTGATATTGCATGTTCTCACCTCAGCAACAGCGGCCGCGATGACGATTCCGTCCGCGCTAGCCCTTCTTGTCAGCGTGTTTCCCGACCACCATGAGCAAGCACGCGCAATCAGCATATTTGGCGGTAGCGGCGCTGTTGGAAACGGTACGTTTGAATGCTTGGAGGACCCGAGTAGCGACTGTCCCTCTGATCATGTTTATTGAACCAGTACTCGGACTATTTCTCGGCGCAATATTCGTGCAGTATGCGTCGTGGCATTGGGTATTCTGGTTCCTTGCGCTCGCCACTGCTCCGATCGCCGTGATATGCTTTTACCTCGTGCCGGCACCACAACAGAACGACATTGCAGACGGAGAGCAGGGGTGGGCGAAATTCAAAAGTCTCGATCTCGTCGGTGTCTCTATCTTGACAGGTACGGCCAGACTCTCTTCTGTCGAGCTATGGGATTAGCAATATTGTGCTTACAACCCTGTTTACTAGCCGCTCTCGTCCTTTTTATTTACGCCGTCACGTCCGCATCTGCTGCAGGATGGGTATCCGCCATGGTTCTGGCGCCGCTGATCGTATCGATTATCATGATCGTCGCATTCTTCTACTGGGAGACACTAGTTCCTTCTGATAAAGCAGCTGTGTACGTCCGTACCAGCTCACCCATCCGGCCAATAATGCTGATCATCTGTCGCACAAAAGGCCGCCGCGGACATGGTTCTATCCTAACTTCGCCGTTCTCTTCGCCGCTGCGCTTCTGCCGTACCTCTGGTGGACGACGGTCTTCACGGTCTTCACCACGCTCTGGCAGGATGTCTACCATTGGGCGGCAATTTCATCCGCCGCGCGTATGGTCCCGCTCGCCGCACTAGCCTTCGCGATCAGCTTCACCGGTCCGCTCTCGCGACGCATAAGTACGAAGTGGCTTATCATGGTAGGGCAGTGCGGCATGGTGATCGCAACCGTGCTACTGGCGTTCGCAGACGGGTCGGGAATGGACACATACTTCAGCTTCACGTTCCCTGCATTCATCATCGGCTCCGCCGGCGCGATGCTCTCGTACTCGCATACCAAGTACGTGCATCTGCTGTCCTCTTGTCCTTTTTGACTGATGGGTGTGTTGTAGCATCGCGATCTTCCGCACGAGTCCTGCCTCGATGGCCGGCACGGTCGGTGCAATATTCAACGGCGCACTTCAGCTCGGGTCTGCGGTGGGCATCGCGGCCGTGACTTCGATCGAGTCTAGTGTCGAGGCTACGCACGGCGGATTCACGGCCTACAACGGTCGCAGAGCGGCGTTCTTTTTCCTGCTTGCGATTGTGCTCGTTGAATTTGCAGCCGTCGCCTGGTTTTATCGTATTGGCGGTGACATCAAAGCCGTCGATACATCAGTCTCCGGTGTATCCGAGCTGGGGATACCCGATCTTGGTTACGAAAACAAAACCGCCGATCCTGCAGGTTGCACCAGTGCGCCAAGCGAAGACCGTGACAAGGAGTTCGAAAAGTATATGACAGTCGGGGCAGATGAAAAGGTCTCTGTCCACGAGATTGTGTAATAGGTTTCTGAGACGGACAGTTTGTTTCTTTCATGTGTTTCTTTTTCCATCGCGACCCTTTCGCACCTCCCTCGTTTGTTCTGATTCCCTGTAGAGTTTAGATGCCAGGATAGATGTAGTCATATAGATGGATTTGTAGACAGCGTAGACGTACCTTGCTAACAGATATTTGGGTTTGGCTTGATTATCATGGCACGGGACTCAACAACGTTGAACTGCTCGACGGTTGCTCCTGATTCATCTAGGGAGCGCATTGCACCCCGGTATATGAGGCCTGATGCCATGAAACCATATTTCTATCTTGACAGACGGTGTGTAGACAGTAGACGTGGAACAAGCCAGAGATCATGGTCGTGGCGGGACATAAGAAAAATCCCGAATAGGAAGGTTGTAAACGTTCCACGCCGCGTAACTTGTACCAGACGCTGCAGTATTGCACCTACCCCACCGCCACAATCAAACAGCTTTCCTCCACATCTTCGAGACCGGGAAGTCATATTGTAGTAAGTCTTTGGAATATATCGTACGCTCTACCCTTGACTTTCGCCATGCAGTGTTCACAACATGTCCACCACCACTACGACTGCGGTAGCGTCGCCGCCTCGCACCACTGTCCAGAGCTTGCGTGGCGGCTTCGTCCTTTCCGCCGAGGCAGCGTGCAGATGGGCTACAGACCTGCGCGGGCCAGACGCACCTTCTCTCTTACCAGACGAATACCACTCCCTCACCATTCTTGGGACCATCATCGTGGCCGTTCAGAAAGTCGGCGGCGTTGGCTGCGGCTTGCACGGCACCTTTGCCGGCGACAAGTACGTTGCGTGCTCCCACCACCAGAAGAAGGTCTTCGACGTTGGACTGCACGAGGAGAACCTTGTGAGCGGCGTCGTCCCACCTTCCTACCAGTTTAAGCCGAACGAGGTCACCGCACGCGTGGAGAAACTTCTGGACGATGCTGGTGCGTGTTGTTACTATACTTTTACCGTTTTTGCTGCTCATTCCGTTGCAGGTGTCGAGCACAGCGAGTTCCGGACGGTGTTCTCGGAGCATTATCGGGAGTGGTGAGCGAGTGGACGGGCAAAGGCTGCCGGGTCAGCGTGATCCTCACGCGCGCGCTCATACATACCCTTTCTCATATTCAAGTCGTCCTGCATGGAAATTCAACATTCCACTACCTAGCTAGCTTCCAACACTACGTAGCTAGCTTTCAACACGACTCAGCTGGCTGTATTGCTGTTTGCGAAGCCAACTCACGCTGTCCAACGACTTGCCGCGACTTTATGTTTTGAGATCAACCGGTGCATCTACCACAGCGTCCGCGACGGAGACATGACGGAGAATTTTCAACTGTGGGAGGTGCACGAGTTCATGGAGGAGCTGGGTGTCTACGATGACAGCATGGCCATGAGCAATCCCGAGTGGCAGATTTTCTTGGGGAAAGTGGTGTTGGTGGCAGTTAGTAAACGTCTTCGATGTTCAGGCAGCACGACTCTTTCGCACCCTGTTCGCACCTCCCTCCTTTGTTCTGATTCACTGTAGAGTTTAGACATTTTTGAGTAGTCTACTGTTGGCCGGTGTTGGTCAATCGATTTTTGCAGAAATTGACTATTGGACGCGTCGAGTCATCGCGTCCTTGCTCCTGGCCGCGTCCAGTTGAATGTTCCTCATCGAAGAAACGGAACACGTCTCTTCATATAACATATGTCAATGGCCTCAATATCTGGACAGTAAGCGTCGTCAAGGGATCTGAAACTCGGTCAATCGATTCGGCCCTTCAACTTCCAAGTCCGTAAGTCCTCACCAAAGTTTTCTCGTCCAGGGCGCTGATAAGGAAATTTTGATCAGCACACGCTGAGCAGTTCCGGCGTAAGAATCAGCGTAGTCATGATCTTTACCTGAGAATCGTTCGAGTCAGAGCCGAAAAGTACAAGTACTGGCACTGGGCACCGTGACGCTGTTAAACGTTGAACGTTGAACGTTGAACGTTGAGCACGCAGCAGGCCAGAAATGGAGTACACCACCTCGAGCGCGTTGGATTTCCAGGACGCGCAAGTGAGAGCTGTGTGGGCTGCCGTCGTTCCAGCGGTCCTGGTTTCACTGTTCTGCCTTGCTTCAGTCCCTATTCCTCTGCCACAAGCTGTCCGTACCGCCATCGACGCGCTCAAAGCGCCTTTTCGCTCGTTCCTCACTCTCCAGGAAGCAGAGGCTCTGGACGCGGACACCATTGACGCGAAACCTGGACCACCCGTCGAGACTACACCACTATGGCGCGCCGTGGTCCTTTCCGGGATAGCCCTGTTCGAAGTGCTTGTCTGGGTTGCCATAGGTTGCTTCAGTTTTTCGACCAACGAAAACGTGTGGTCTGGCGTGCTCGACATACTCATCGCAATCTCCTGGCTCTATGCTGCTGCGCGACCCATTGTTCGGCCGGTGCCCACTCCACCGTATGACCTACTTGTACTCTACCTCGTGCACGTTGTGGGAGGTGCACTCATCCTCGGTGGCGCGTTGTTCGACCATCAGTTGGGCGTTCCGATGCCCAGCACAGCGCGAGTAGTTGGTATGACACTAAATTTACTTGCCGTTCTCGCTGTGCTGGGCGTTGTCCTCGCAATGCCTCTGGCAATTCCTAGCGCTAAAGTGGCCCCCGAAGCCATTGTGAGTTTTCTGTCATCTCGTTCCACGCATAAACTGACGCGTCGGACATAGGGCGTGACGGTGTCGCCTGACGATTATACTACACTTTTCGAGTGGTTGACACTCTCCTGGATATGGCCACTCATCAAACTCGTACGTGGCTACCCCCTTATGTACTTAGATGCCTCAATGAAATTTGGACTTCGCCACAGGGTACGAACACCACACTAAATGAAAACGATGTGTGGAACCTGAGCCCGGCGATCCGCTCGCGCCCTGTCTTCATCAAGTTCAGCAGTATGAAGTGCGTGCATGCCATATTTTTGACACACCACACCTTATTTACACCTCACAGACATTCACGCCTCCTATGGCAGCTCTGGGCTACGAACTCGCTTGACGTACTGTGCGTAAGCGGCTCATGTAGAACCCCAGCACCATGCTCATCCATCGCAGGCTGGATTCCTCGCTTTCAGTTGTCAGCGTTCTTTTAGGCTTTGCCTCGCCTTTCTTTTTGAAGTAAGTTACTGTCATGAAGACCAATGTGTAGTGCTAACCTCCATTACGCAGTCGTATCCTCGAAGCTATAAATGTGCCCAACCCCGGTTCACGTTCGCGCGCGTATGTTTACGCGTTTCTCTCGTTTATATGTATGCTTCTCAATGTTCGTCTTTTCCTGCTTTTCAAATTTGACCAATATCGAAAACTGACGAACGGGCGCCAGACTGAGTGCGATCTTTACCGCCTTTGGCACAATCGGCGTGTGGCAACGCGTATGCGTATCGAGCTTATGGCCGCTATATACGACAAAGCGCTGAAGCGCAAGGATTATTCGGGCATTGTGGACGCTAAGAAAGCAGACGGGACGAAGGACGACACTAAATCTGGTGCCGATATTGGCAAGATTGTCTATCCTATTCCTCACTTTTGTTATCCTGTGCATTCTGACGCTTTTTAGGTTAACTTAATGGCTGGCGACGCAACGAGGGTAGGCTCTCTCAGTACACTACACAGCATGGTTGGCCAGTTGTTAATGTCCTTCTAGGTCTCGATGTCAATATCAGCAATGCAACTCACGTATATTGGTCAGTGTATGTCCCTCGGTGACACCTCCAGACCTAAACGTGATATATAGGTATACCGAAGGTCATCGTGGGCACCATCTTCTTGTATAAGTCAGTAATCACTCCATTTCTTCCTGCGCACAAGACCCATACCCGCCCAGGCTTCTCGGCTGGTCTACCTTTGCAGGATACTTCGTGTTTTTGGTCTGCTGGCCATTCAACAAGTGGGTAGCGAAGCGCGCTATCAAGATCCAGAAGGGTTTGTTCTCCGCCCGCGACAAACGCATGGGCGTGATCAACGAGCTCATCTCGGCGATCAAGTTTATCAAGTTTTTTGCGTGGGAGGAGAGCTGGATCGGGCGCGCGCTCGACGTCCGGGAGGTGGAGCTGGGCTGGATCAACAAGGCGCGCATGAACATGGTCCTTTTCTCGCTCCTCTACACGGCTGGGCCTCTCCTCGTGTCGGTCGTCGCGTTCTTCGCGTTTGTCTCGCAGGGGAACGAGCTGACTGTGCCTATCGCATTTACCGTATGTTAAAAGCTTTTTGTGTGTGATATGTGGGGTAGACTAACGTCACCGTACAGTCTATCACACTCTTTGCTATGATCAAGTATATTTGGATCTATTGTCAGTATTCTCATATATTAACCAAGTTCACAGGGAACCTCTCAATGAAATGCCTGACTAGTGAGTATTCGACGACTTTCAGCCTCCTTTTCCTCTGACGCGTGTCTCACGTTCGCCAGCATAATCCAAATTCTTCAGGTAATTCAAACTTGTCATGCTATGTCATGAGCCAATGTTGACGATAGAACAGACGCTCCTCGCGGTAGAAAGAATTGGCGCATTTTTGGATGAAGATGAAGTCACCGAGCAAGTGTCGTCGTTGAAGAGAGACAAGGTCACGGCATACACCAGCGTCGCTGATGACGAAGGTCTCGGCATACAAAACGGCTCCTTCAAGTGGAACGAAGTCGAGAGACCGCAAAACGGCAAGGACGCGGCTGCGGAGGCTCAGCCGGAGTACCGTCGGTTCACGCTCGAGGACATCTCGATCGTATTTCCAGAGGGCAAACTGACATGTGTCACTGGACCCACTGCAAGCGGCAAAACGGCTCTATTGGTGAGCTACTTTCGCAAAATTCTGCCACTGTGCAGCTGGACTGACAATGTGCCCAGCTGGCTTTGCTCGGAGAGATGACCTTGACTCAGGGTCGATTAATAATGTCCAAAGACACCTCTCGTATCGATGAGTTTGGCCTGATGCATGCGATCTCGTACGCTGCACAGTCGCCGTGGCTCCGTCATCAGTCTATCAAGGACAATATCCTGTTCGGATACCCATACGATGAGCAAAGGTATAACGATGTTGTGGATTGCTGTGCGCTCCAGCCCGACCTGGATATGCTTGAGGACGGCGATAACACCGAAATCGGAGCCAGGTCAGTGGCATTCAATTTTGGCACCAGCCCTCATGACTGAAGAGCGACGCATCTTATAGAGGCGTAAATCTCAGTGGTGGCCAAAAAGCTCGGTGAGTTCGCCGGACCGCGCTGTGCTTTTTTTTTTCTAAGATAATCCTCAGGGTTGCTCTGGCACGTGCTGTATACGCTCGCACGAAATACGTCCTCTTAGACGACCCTCTGAGCGCTGTTGTGAGTTTAACGTTGTGCCTGTACCTGTGTAGATCGTGTCTGAATGTCTGTGACTCTGCAGGATAGCCACACTGCCCGCTGGTTGTTTGAAAAACTATTGTGTGGCCCTCTTCTTGCTAACCGCACAGTGGTACGTCTTCTTCAGAGCTACAATGCATATCACTCTGAAATCTGGCCCTGTACCAGGTCCTTGTGACACATCATGTCGAGCTTGTTTTGCCTGGCACTTACTACATATGCCGGATGCTTGACGGTCGCATTGACTCTCAAGGTAGTGTGCAGGACCTTCGTTCGGAAGGTGTCCTAGACGATATTGCACATGATAGTGCTGCAGTAAATGACGATCATGAGGCCACTGACCTCGATGAGGAGACCTCTCCGACGGCCGACGTCTTGGACAAGCCAGCCGAGGAGGTCAAGAAGCCACGAAAATTCATCGAGGACGAACGCCGTGAAACTGGAGGGGTCAAGTGGTCTATGTATAAAGGCAAGTCCGCAAGAAATTTGGATACGTCACTGTCTGACTTGATTTTGCAGAATACCTGGAGGCGTCGTGAGTTTGGTCCAAATCGGTCGTCACTCGATACTTCGTTGAGAATCGATCTTTTTAGGTCGTACTGGACATGGGCAATCTTAATACTCGTCATGATTCTCACCGAGGTGAGTAATGACCATTTCAGTGTCAAGAAAGCATATAACCTTGTACTGTATACTGTAGGTGCTGGGCGTAGCCGAAAAATTGTGGATCAAGGTGCGGCATTTTATATGACTCTTCTCGAATATGGCTCACATAGGTAATTTTATAGACCTGGGGAGAAGCCTACAGACTCGAGAAGACATCAATGGCTTCATATCTGTCTCCTTCTTTCAGACAAGAGAAGTCCCTGTCCTCCGGTCTCTACCATGCGCAGGGGCCGTCGAGTGTTACTATCGAGGCTATACCTCGTGCCCAAGACCATTCTCTTTTCTATATCGGTATCTACATGGCGATCGCAGCGCTGGCTGCTATAGCGAGCGTAGTGGCGGTCATCACCCAGTACACGGGCGCGCTGCGTGCGTCACGCATCATGTTCAAACAGCTCCTTGTTGGCGTCGTGCGGGCGACAATGAGATGGCATGATGTGACACCCCAAGGTGCGTATGGAACCATTTTTCTTCCTGCGTACACGCTGACGTACTTTGTGTAGGGCGCATGTAAGTAAATCGATCCTACGCTTGCCATTATAATCTCATCAACTTGTCCACAGGCTGAATCGTTTCGGGAAGGTTTGCGTAACCTCACTTCGAATCGAAAATATCATTAACGACCTCTTCGCAGGACATCGAAACGATTGATCAGTCGTTGGCAATGTCGTTGCGATGGATGACCCTGTCCGTGACAAGTTTACTGGCTGCCCTCCTCACTGTCACGTACGTCGTTCCCTCCCCTTATGCAGAATTCTCGTACTCATACGGATCACGCTAGCGTGGTGTTTCCTCTGTTCCTCATTCCTGCGTTCTTCATTGGCTACGCGTACTGGAAATTAGCGATAGGCTACCTCAGGACAGGTACGTCACACAATTGTACATGTACAGATCCGTATCTCACAGGGCTTGCAGGCAGAGACCTCAGGCGAATGGAATCCAACAGCCGATCGCCCATTTTCTCTGGGTTCAGTGAGCTGCTCGAGGGCATCGTCACTGTACGCGCCTTCTCAGCCGAGCGGCGCTTCCTCGACGAGATCCACGCGAAAATCGATGCGATGACGAAACAATGTTCGTGCAACTCCGTTTTGAATGTATAGCCTGCGATTCGCTAATTTCCGCATGCTTGTTCTGTGAAGGGGTCTGTACTATCTTTTCTGTTCCTTTATATGCTGATACAATGTGTATTTCAGTGGACGTTCTGGATGACGAACCGCTGGCTCTCACTCAACTCCGACGTACTTGGTGCAGTCGCTGTATATGTGACCACGCTGTTCGCCCTTTCGGGCTTCGTCTCGGCTGGTATCGCGGGTCTGTCTATCACCTCCGCCACAACCTTCACGATCAGCATTTTCTCGGCGTGCAGGTTCGTCTCTCTACACTCGCAAGGATGCTAAGTACCATACTGGTCTCACCAACTTTCCAGATTCTGGACGAACCTGGAGCTCGATCTCAAGTACGTCACTATTCCGCCGCCACGACGAAATACTGACTGTGTCCCTGTATACAAAGCTCCGTAGAACGACTGGTAGAGTACCTCGACCTCCCGCAAGAGCCGCCCGCAATCATCGAATCGAACCGCCCCCCAGCATACTGGCCATCGAGCACCAGCAGCACACCGCTCCTCGTAGCAGAAGATCTCGTGGTAAAATACGCACCGGACCTCCCCGCGGTCCTGCACGGCGTGTCGTTTGCGCTTAATGCCCGGGAGCGGGTCGGCGTGCTCGGTAGGACGGGGAGCGGTAAGAGCACGCTTGCGATGAGCATTTTGCGTTTTGTGTGTACCCTTCGTTGATGTTGCGACGGCGTGGATTGATTGCGTTTGTGCAGGTCGACCCTGCTGGTGGGCGTATTCTGATTGACGGCATTGACATATCCACCATTGGCGTGCACGACCTGCGGTCTCGCATCGTAAGCACATTCCTCGGATCGCTGGGTTTATCGTTGCTAACTGCGTATTTTCCAACAGACGTTTATACCGCAAGTAAGTGTCTCTGCTGTGTTCTTCGGCACATAAAGACTCATCGTACACCAGGACGCGACGCTGTTCTCAGGAACGTGGAGAGACAACCTCGATCCTTTCGGTAATGCCCGTCCCCTACATCGTCCCCAAAGATATCTCGTCCCTCTGACAGCTGCATACCCAGGCGAACACGACGACAGCGAATGCATCGACGCACTGCGCCGCGTCCACCTCTTCAACACTTCATCCCCCGCCCCCTCCTCCTTAAACATAGACCCATCCCCCTCTTCTGCAAACACAAATACGTCCCCCTCCTCCACCCCCTCCCCCTCCACGCCCGTCTCCCTATCCCTCTCCACACCCATCTCCCCCGGCGGCTTGAACTTCTCGCAAGGCCAGCGTCAGCTCCTCGCGCTCGCGCGCGCCTTACTACGGCGCAGCGCGATCGTGATCCTCGACGAGGCGACGAGCAGTATCGATTTTGCTGCGGATGTGCGTGTGCAGGCGGCGGTGCGCGAGGAGTTTGGGGGGTCGCTTTTGGTTACTGGTGTGTACTCCCCTTTTCCTTGTCTTTGTCTTCCCCCCTTTCCTTTACCTCCCTTTCCTTGTCCTCCCTTTCTTGTGTGAGTGTGAGTGAGTGTGTGCGGTTACTGATAGAGGGTGTAGTGGCGCACCGCATCCGGACAGTGATCGACTATGACAGGCTCATCGTTTTGGACAAGGGACGGGTGCGTAGCGTCCTGGGCCTGTGCTTCTTGCAATTGTGATCAATGAGGCGATGTTGCTACTTAGATCGCGGAGTTCGACACGCCGTACAACCTCATCCGGAAAGCGGGCGGGGTGTTCCGGGGGATGTGTCTCCAGAGCGGGACGTTTGACGAGCTGGAGGCTGCTGCGAAAGCGGGGTCGAGGGCGGCAAGTGATTAGTGCTGGAGGTACTGGAAAATGGTATGACTGTTGGCTGAGGGTTTTGCTAGGTGCTGACGGGCCTTTAAGGACCATCTTTTGAGGGTGAGATAGGTATGACCCTTCGAGTGCATGGTCCCTCGACTCTGAGCGAATGAACCCTCGCGTATCGAGTGAATGGACCCTCCGAGTGAGGTGTAGTATCTCCGATGTAATGCGTATTTATCCATGCTTTTACTCTATTTAATGATTAGATTTATTCTCTACTACCAATATGTGCGTTCGAATGAGATGTGCATCTCTTCCCTCCCATTAGCGCTGTACTCGGGACGCGGTTCGTCGCAGTCCCCCGTAACTACTGCAGACAGTGGAAGCGAACTGCCCTCACACGCGCACACCTCCCGCACCCAAGTAAGCACCGTAAATTATCCAGGACCGGTACCAACCCAAGTCAAATAAGTAATTCCCATCTATTCTTTAACTGACATCTACCCGTTTAATTCCTCTCCCTCTTACCCCATCCCCCATCCGTCCACCCCACCCTACACACCCACTTTGCCCCATCCTACCACCCCACACCCCTTCAGCCCTTCCCCACACCCCAATCCCACCCCCTTCGCACACGACTCCCCCAACGTATCATACGGTTTAGCCCATAGCGCGCAGAATCTACCCCATAGCCCGCACAGCCTACCCCATAGCCCGCACAGCATCCATCCCCGCGCGCAGCCCGTCGAGCGCGACCATGTTCGCGGCGCGCGTCACCTCGATGGGCCCGCCGAGCGCGTCTTCCCACCAGCGGCCGCCGGGGTACGTTTCTGCACCCTTGGCATCCCCGTTTGCTTTGGCATGCCCGTTCACATCCCCGTTCGCCGTAGCATCCCCGTTCGCGTGTCCCTCCGCGTGCCCGTTCTGTGCGTTCCCGTTCTGCGCGTCCCCATTCGCCGTTGCATCCCCATTTGCGTCCCCATTCGCATCGCCCTCGGAAGGGGACGTGGATGTAGAAGGAGTAGGTGAAGAAGTGGACGCAGGAACCTCCCTCCACCCACCCCTCAAAAACCTCACATACCTCTCCGTGCTCCCGCCCTTCGCGGCGGACCTCAGCGCCAGGACGTGTTCCCAGTGCGGCGGCGGGTGCGCGTGTGAGTACGCTTCCACCTTACCCCCATCTCCTTCCGCCTCGATTCCCTGTGCCTCTGTCTCTGCCTCTGCCTCTGTCTCTGTGTCCCACGTCAGCACCGGTGTCAAGGAAGGGGAAGAGAGGGAAGAGAGAGGGGGGCGTACCAGAAGAAGTAGAGGAAGTACCTGTAGACGGAGGAGGCCTCGAAAACCCATTACTAGCAAGCACGAGCGCGGGCGGGACGGTGATGCGGCCGTGCTTGAAGCACAGCTGGGAGAGCGCGATGCAGTGCAGCGTCGCGCCGTCGGGCTCGGGGGTGCTTGCGAGGGCGTAGGAGGGGGTGGGGGTCTGTGTGGAAGATTCACGGATGTCAGGATTGCATACACGGGGGTTAGGAGAGGAGGAGAGGAGGTGGTGGGGCGGTGGGAGAGGTGGTGCGTAGATGAGATGAGGTATCAGGAGGGGGGGCGTAAGTGAGAAGAGATGAGAAGATGCTATGTGAGGAGAGGAAGATAGGGAGACTTACACTAGACCCAGACCCAGCCACCAACTCCACAGCCGACGGCGACGCGGAGAGCGTGTCGAGCGGGTTCGCGGGCGTGCGGATGGACGCTTTGAACGACGAGGAGCTTGTGTTTTCTGTGTCTGCTTTAAGCTGTTCGGATGCAGCCTTGGACTTTGACTTTGATGATTTGGCGGGGAGGGAGACGAAGCGGCCGACGACGTAGAACTGCGTACGGGGCGTCAGTACCGGTGCGGGCAGCGTAAATAGATTGTGGACACGAGGAAAGCATATGGACACAGGGAAGAGGAGATATGGACACAGAAAAGTGAAAGAACCACTCACCCACTTATCCCCCCACCCAACGACGCGCATGCGCAGCTCGTAGCGCGCGAATATCGGGATCTCGCGGATGAACGTGTAGTGCGTGCCTGTCCAAAGTGGGATAAGGGGGTGGGTTAGTAAGATCGGGGTGACGTTGTTGAAAGGAGTAGGAGCGTAAGGGCGTGAAACATGAGCAACGCGAGAGCAAAAATGCAAAAGCGCAAAAATGGCGGTACGAAAGGGTGAAGGGCAATGTGCATCCGAAGCTACACGACAAGACGCGAACGCGAGTGGGCAGCGCGCCGGCAACACGACAGCCGCCGTGCTATAAGATACACCGCCGCTCAATCGAGCGAAGCCGTGCCATGGAACATCGAGCGAAGCCGTGCCATGCAGCGACCGCATACGCCAAGACCCCGCCATCCGAGCGCACACTAACAGCGTGTAGAATGAACCCGGTACGCGAAGTCCGCGGAAATACGCGTCCTCGAGCGGGAAACACGTCCGCGGACGAGAAACACGTGCTTTCGAATGAAAGGCACGTTGTTCTCGAGAGAGGTAAACATCCTCGAGCGAGAGCACGCGTCCTCGAACGTAGTGCGCATCCTCGAACGTTGTGCGCGTCCTCGAACGTAGTGCGCGTCCTCGAACGAAAGTACACGCCCTCGAACGAAATTACACGCCCTCCAACTCAACACCAGCATTCGCATTCGCATTCGCATTCGCACTCGCAGCCAGCGCCGGCACTTGAGCGGGAGACGCGTCCTCGAACGAAAGTACGCCGTTTTCGAGTGAAAAGCACGCGTCCTCGAGGGAAAGGCACAGAACGGACGCGGAGAGAGGCACGCCGTGCCCGAGAAATCAAGTCGCACCTGTGAAAGTCATACCGCAGTCGAGAGAAACACAGAAAAGCACGCCGCACGCTCGAAGGACCCGCCGTACAACGCTCGAAGGACCCGCCGTACACTCGAAGGACCCGCCGTACAACGCTCGAAGGACCCGCCATACACTCGAAAAGACACGATGCCCGCGCAGACGCAACGAGCCGTACACGCTCAAAAAAGAGCCCCTCGTACACGTAGAAAGCGTGTCGCGCCCCCCGAAAAATAAAACGCGTGGCCGTCAAGAGCACGTCGCAGACGTCAAAGCGCGCCGCGCCCTCCAAAAAGCACGCCGTGCACTCCAAAAAGACGCATACACCGCACCCTCCAGAAACACGCGCACGGTGCCCGACAAGGTACACACGCCCCACGCGGCCATAGTACGCCGTGCCCTCCAAAAACGCGCACGCTGTCCGAGGAGGTACACGTACGCGCCTAACAGAGCACGGCGCGCCCGTGGAATGACGCCGTGCACGTCCTCCAAGACACCCAAGACGATGTGCACGCCGCCCGCAATCCGGGAGAGCGCGTGCCCAAAACAGTACGCGTACCCGAAAAGAACGGACGCCCCGCACCAAACCGCCCTAGTAGAGCGCGCGGCCGGCACAAATAAGTTGGGTAGGCGTCCGAGGAGAGCGGACGCCCGAGCGCCGCAGCGGGTGCCCCAATGCCCCAACGCGATGGATGCCGCCACCCCAATGCGCCGAGAGGATACGCGTCAGCGCGATGAGAGCGTGCCGAGTGCCATGCGGCCGCCCCCGAGTGCGACGAAATAGCGTCGGGGCGCGACGAAAGCAAGCACGCATCATGCTGTAGCCCGCACGGACAGGATAGTCGCCGTTGCAGAGTCACACGACGCCCTCAAACTCGCAAACCACCTCCAAGAAAGCCCAGCTCCCAAACCCGCAAAACACAACCGCCCAAGGGAAGAAGGAAACAAACACTCACCGCCCAACGCAATCCACCCCCCAACCCTCAAAAACGCTGGCATAAACACCAGCGCCGCCTTGAACCTTGCCGCATCAAAACTCTATTTCCCCCCTACCATCAGCCCCCCTCCCCATCCCACACACATAACACACAAACGCACCTTGCCATAACTACTATTACTCAAATGCCCATTAAAGTCCCCATCATCCGGCGCGACCCACGAGTTATACTTGATGACGAGCGCGAAGGGGTCGGCGCCGACGGGCGGGATGCGCTCGTACCAGGCGTCCATGGCGAGGTGCGGGCGCGGGGAGAGGCGGGCGCGGAGCCATGCGAGGACGCGCCGGGCGTTGATGTAGAAGACGGGGCGGAATACGCGGACTGCGTGCGTGCGGGTGGGTGGGTGGATGGGGCGGGAAGGGAAGGGAGGGGGTAAGGTTAGAGTTAGTAGGCGTTACATAAGGGGGAGGGAGGGGATGTGCGTACGGTGCCAAGCAAAGGGGAGGGAGCGGGCGTTTATAGCGAGGAGGATGAAGAACGCGAGTTTGTACAGCGACGCCCCCATCGTCGACAGCGAGAAATGCAATCAAAAAGAAAGAATGACAAGGCGCGAATATTATATGAACGAACGAGCGGCGAGTGTCCCCAAAGTGTTCGGCTATGGGCTAGCCGGTCACGTGCAGCTGCTCCTAACCTCAGTGCAGGGGTTCGTGCCTGGCCAACGCCCGGCCAACGCGTCACCTCCGCGGCATCTCAGCAAGCGGCACCGGTGTTCGTTCTCAACGTCGACTGTAAAGTCGAAACAGGTTCTATGGGCGATATACTGTAAAAAAATTATTCGCGAAACAAGTCATAAAACGAGGTGATTTTCTCACAAGTTCACGCAAGCTGCCAGTACTTAGCTTGTGGTCCATTCTATCGTTCGGAGATGTTATTCTTCAAGGCCCCCTGGTGCATTGTGGCGCCGTTGTGTGCACAAAATTGGATCTCCATCGCGTTACACGCATCGACGTATATAGGCCTGTGTACTATTTTATCGCATACCCGTTGGTATGGTATGCAGAAACTCTGTTCCTCCAGACTCGAGGCTTTGAAGCTGCCAGTTCAACTCTGTGCGGCACAACGCCGGAGGACAGGGGTCAATCTTCAAATGGGCACAGCCCCTGTGTGAAAAAATATTGCGGCGTCGAGGCGTCGTTGAATCTCAGATCTCACCATCGTACAGCTAGCGTCCGACGCTTTCCTGGCACAGGACGACTGCCAAATGTCGCTAGCGTCCGCTAGGATGCTGCGGCGGATATCGCCTTGTCGACCCAATGCAATTTGTCTCTTCCCACCGGCATGGTTGTGGCTCCATATCCCCCGATGCGCGCTCGGTGGAATGCAACGCCAGTATTCGACGGAGAGGCCTGACCCCGTCCTGAAACCGGGAACACTTTACCAGATGCTGGGCGTCACTAGGGTCGCGTCGCAGGAGGATGTCAAGGTGCGTTGCAATCGCATAGTGTATTGGTTGCATGGGCTCACGGATGCAAGGTTTAGTCTCGTTGGTACGACGTGCGTTTGTGCATTTCGCCACGGACCATATTCATAGGTACTTATGCAATCATATAGCTTGCGAGACAATATCATCCAGACGTCAATCCGGGAGGACGCATCACCTTTGAACGGGCGAAGAGGGCCTATGAAACGCTCGGAGACAGGGCAAAACGGTGCGTGCTGCGCGCAATGTTTCTCGTCGACTCCCGTGTCTGACCAGCCAAAATATATAAGGAAGGCGTATGATCACAAGCTGGACAAGGCCTCTGCTTCCGCGAAGGCGAAGGCAAAACCGGCGCCTACAAAACCGCCGGCCTCTGCTACTAACCCCCCGACCCAGCCTCACGAACAAACCGCACCATCTACACCTCCGCCCACTCATCCGGAACCATCCCGGAGGCCAACCCCACCTCCTTCACATCCACAGACGTCCAGTCCACGCTCTTCGTGGTCCAGACGGTCCATCTATGCCTCGTTGACAAGCGGCCCCAGGAGCGCACCGAGGCCGCGTGCGCGTCCGTCCCCGCCGCCCCGTCCTCAGCAATCGGCGTCATCAATACCCAAAATTATGGACCGCTTGAGGGGCAAGATAGGCCCTCGAGAGCTTGCGCAGCACGCCGCAACTATTTGCTATGATATGAGCCCACCTTTCAATACCCGTGACGACCCTCCACAGATGTTTGTCTCGGACCCACGATGGCTAGAACCTCGATTTGCCGACGCGCGGGCGTCGATATTCCTAGCTATGATGATGCATTGTCAGCCTCGCCTGAAGGACCGTGCGAACTTTGCATCCGCAAAGGAGTACAATGACCTGGGTACACAGACGTTGAAGGGTATAGCAGACGTATTCAAGTGGCCAATGCCAGCTCAGCTGTTCAAGCAGACCCCGCAGGACGATGTCAGCCGCATACGCCGGGGCATCCGTAGGGCGAACGGGAAAATCCTCGATACGTGGCGTGCACTGCCCAGGAAATCGCGCCGGCTTGTGCAGAATGCTATAACCCTACTGCTCTTTATATGGATGTTACAGGGCACTTTGACTGGTATAAAACGTTCAATGACGGAGGAGGAGGAGGAGCAAGAGGCGCGGTAAAGTGTCTCAGCTCGGGGTCTCTCATCTGTTCAATCAACCAATTCCACTATCTGGACAAATCACTTTTGTAGGGCATGCATATGAAGCGAGACGGCCCAGTGTTCTTTGAAAGGCTCGGGCGTGTCCTCTTCCACGGCCACGTCCTTGCAAGCGGCGCACGCGGAGTGTCATGTGGGCGTGTGAGCCCTCGATGTTGGAAGGGGGAGGAGGTACGCGAGCACGGCGGCGTGGTCGGACACGCGACGGTCGTCGGTGAGGGTGGGGTATCCGAATTTGAACGCGTGCCGGCCAGGTCTGCGCCGACCATTTGTGTGTTGTGCTAGCAAGACGTGGAGGAAATGTTGACCGGTCGAAATTGAAACAGACGGTCCACTCGTCCAAGCAAGTGCCTACCGAGCCCTCAGCCTAGGCTACGAGCCAATCCATGGATCTATTGTGACCCATGGACGCCGTCGATCCCCCGCTGCGGGAATTAAAGCGTATAATCGCTTGCTTCCGCTGACGAATTTTTGCCTCCGCACCTAGCGGATGGACGCATCCCGCCGGTCGGATAGGGGACCCTAGGCCTCATATAAAGAGGTATTCATGCTCCCCTCGAGCTTTTGCTCTTCAGCTCGACACGCTATCAGCATCAGGGCGGCTCAGCTCTAGCCTCTACCTGTCTGCAAGCTCACCACAATGTCCATCGGCCAGCAGCGCACCACGCTCCGCCACCTCCGGAATCTCGCATCCGCCCTCCTACCGGCCCTATCCCCAAAAGCCCCACCCGAGACTACCACCGCCACACGCACACGCACGACGCCCTACCCGTGGCTCCCCACCGAACTCGTCGCGCAGATCCTCGCGCACGCGTGGTCCGCGCGCCTCCCGCCGTCCGAGCGCACCGCGCTGCTCACCACCCTCCCCCTCGTCTCCCGCACCGTCTGCGCCGAGTTCGCGCGCCTCGCCGCCGCTGACGTGCACATCCCCAGCGCGGCGTACGCCCAGCACCTCTTGCACCTCCTCCCCCACTCCCTCGCGCACGCACGCACGCTGAGCGCGGAGGGCGTGCGTGGGCCCGCGGTCGGCGCGCTGCTCGAGGCCGCTGCCGCAGACGCGCCGAGCCTAAAAGCCGTAAGTGTGCGCTACGCGGGCGACCTCGACGCGGTCGTGCGCCTCGCGCAGCTGCCGTTGCAGGTGACGGAGTTCCGCGCGGCGTATGCGGAGGCGGGCGCGGACACGATGCGCGCGGTGCACCGGCGCGCGGGGCCGGGCAGCGCGTGGGCAGCGGTGTATGTGCGAAGGTCGGGCACGGAGCGCGTAAGGGACTATTGGCAGGAGGATGTGGAGGTGGATGAGGAGGGGGGCGAGAGGCTGCCCCCGGGCAGGTGGTCTGTGATTCCGTAGAATTGCAGGCGGAGAGGCGCGAGATGGGCCTCCTTATGTACCCCCTCATTTATTTCACTGCTCATTTTTTATAATGCTAATTAGGCCTCAATGCGACTCTAATAATGCAATTGGATCGATAGTGCACCTTGTTTTGGCGACGTCTTTTATCGACGCTCCAGTAACTTTAAGTACTTATGCAAGCGACCGTGGTCTGCGAGTAGAGCTCGGTCGCCTGCAGTCCCCGGTAGACCTCGACGGGGAAGGCGCGCATGTACATGTGTGGAGGCAGAAATATGAGCGTCCGCCGCCGCCGTTGAGCCTCGAGAGCAGTGACGGCATTGAAAGCGTGTGTAAGGGACGGGTAGCCCCTATCTGACGATTGTGTATAAAGTTACTTATCGGGCTGACTTATTCACTTATCCCCGTGTAATTTCTGGCTGGCTAGCTTTTACTTAGCTTTTCCCACGCTTCGACAAATTAACTTGGCTTAGCTTACCGCAGGCCTGCCGCCTACGACTCACTGCGCTGCCCAGCGTTGGGTGCTTTCTCGCTGCTCGACGCTCGTGTACCAAGAGAAATCATCTGAACCGGAGGTGATCAGTGTGGACATCTCCGGGGTAAGATTTTGACTAGTATCAGGCTTATCCTGTCGGTGGTGTCATGCACGTGCCTCTCAATACCAAGTATTAATTAGTACACCGACTCGGAATTGGACCTGGTAGAGTAAGTAATCATAGGTGCTCAAGACTGGCTGCAGCAATGATAGAACCGTACTAGGGGCGGACCACAAGACAAAATCCGCGGGTGTGCAAGTCCGCCCAGCATACTATGCGGCACTGTTGCAGAGAAGGTGGGGTATTGGCACGGACCTACAGGGACCCACAATGTATTTTAATTAAAATTTGAGCACTGTCTCCAGAGCTCTCTCAACTCCTCAGAGGGTCTATAGGACACTGTGGGAACAAAACACAATGAATTTCCGGATTTAGATCAATGACGGTACCAAATTCATTGTATTTTACGCTGATCTGGCCTACAATGGATTTCATTGATTCGCCCGCACGGTCAAAAACATTGTGTAGATCAATGACACGAAAGCGTCAAATATTTCTAACACTGGCTTTCATTGTGAAATACAATGGCACTTTCTTGCTCGCTGCAAACGCTCTGAAACCCTACGGTTGCTCTTGAATCGCATGCAAGTGACTACTCTAAACATCTGCGACACCCTGTGAGACGTCGAGACCGTCTCCATCGGTAGACGTGCACACTACCGGACAGCGCTAGAAACAGCCCATTGGAAGTCCGTTACCTCTTGCATGCCAGCCACTTCAGTCACCCCCCTTTGTAAGGCTATTAGCCATAAACATTTCTACAAAATAATTGGGGTAAGAGCCTCTTATTCATGCTGGTCCTTGGTGGGCGTGGGCACCGGTCAGCACTTCTGCCCATATTGTTGGGCTGTTCAATTTCTTGCCCATATGATGGTGCCCACTGCCCATGGGCTCCATCCCTCTCAAATATGTTTTGGCCCACATGCCCACGTGCCCACTAGGGTGTCAGAGGTCCATCAGCATATAATTATCCAATCCCCAGCTTCTCCTTGGGCCTGTCTCATCCCATATCCCCAGTACTTTTCAATGCTTACAAGGGTATCATATCACCCAATGAGGGTGCTCAAAATATTCTATCAAGAATCCAACCTCTCCTCCTGGGCTTTCTTTTTTGTAAATAACATCTCTTTAGAGCAGCGGATGAAACTACATCAACTTGATTCTAATAGTGTGCGCTAAGTGGAATGATAACCGAGACTAGAACGTGGTGGTATTGTCACAGAGCCTACAGCAAGAATACAACAAAACTCTACAAAGTAAGTTCTCACGGTCAGTAATCTAGCCGGTGTACTACACAAGATCAATAAACTTTGTTAGATCCACCTTGATTTGCAAACCATTTAAACTTATCTAATATTTTTGTAGTCTGCATTGTGTTCTCATTCCTCACTGACATTGGATACTGGCCTCAATTTACAAGGTGATGGTCAGGATAATACAAGTAGCCTTGAATAAATCAGAGTGAGCTTCCCAAGCTCACTCAGTAGCCTTTCAAGTTACAAGGTGGGTGCCTAAGAAATACATGTGGGCTCCAGAATCCACAAGATGGCCGCCCAAATAATACCAATGGGCCTTCATATAACTCGAAGTGGGCTCCCTAATCCACAAGGTGGGCGCCCAAATAATACCAGTGGGTCTTCAAATAATCCAAAGTGGGCACCCGAATCCACGAGGTGGGCGCCCGAATAATACCAATGGGCCTTCATATAACTCAAAGTGGGCTCCCGAATCCACAAGGTGGGCGCCCGAAAAATACCAGTAGGTCTTCAAATAATCCAAAGTGGGCGCCCGAATCCACAAGGTGGGCGCCCGAATCCACAAGGTGGGCGCCCGAATAATACCAATGGGCCTTCATATAACTCAAAGTGGGCTCCCGAATCTACAAGGTGGGCGCCCGAAAAATACCAGTGGGTCTTCAAATAATCCAAAGTGGGCGCCCGAATCCACAAGGTGGGCGCCCGAATAATACCAATGGGCCTTCATATAACTCAAAGTGGGCTCCCGAATCCACAAGGTGGGCGCCCGAAAAATACCAGTGGGTCTTCAAATAATCCAAAGTGGGCACCCGAATCCACAAGGTGGGCGCCCAAATAATACAAATGGGCTCCTGAGTGTCAACAAGTCCTATTGAAAATCATTGACTGTTGAGATGTAATTGGCTAACATCATGCAAATGTAGTAATGTAAATACAGAGACAAGATGTAGCCTAATCAAACCTTGAGCGTTTCCTAGGTGAACTACTTCTACTCTTCAGAGGGGAGGATGATAAGTCATCCCTTGAATCTAAGCCAAGCCTTTCAGTAGCTGTCAGCCTGGCTTGCCTATACACATCCCTCAAGGCACTTTCCTCTGCAATTTCCAGCAACTCTCCATCATCCTCATCCTCATCTCCTTCACCATCTCCAGCATAATTACCATCATCTTCTTCACCATCCTCATCATAGCTTCCAGTGTTCTCCAGCACAGCAGCATTAACAAGCTCCGTCAGAGAGGGACCCCACGACTCAGGCATGGGATAGCCGCATGGAATACTGCGCACCGCCCCTTGCCAGGTCACACATAGACGGCATAGATACTCTTGACGGAGGCACAGTTAATAGACCATATCATGATCATCATCTAGAGCTATGAGAGGTTAGTGCTAAACCCCTAAGTTACGAGCAAGAGATACATACTGGCAGCCTCATGGGCACCCTCAGACACACACCACTCCTCCATCATCCACTCCTGCATGGAACATCTCTCCTTGCTGAGACGTGCTTCTTCCTCCAAGCACCGATCAAGCTCGAGGCGAGCACGAATTCCCTCGCGTACCTGGTCATCACCCAACCAAAGAGGTATACCGTTGCGGTCCCCATTGTCCTCTTCCAACCCTATGTCCTGCCAGATATCATCATCGACGTCCAAGCGGAACAGCCCATCTCGAGAGATCTTGGTGGGAGCCACACACCCAGGCAGAGCTCGTCCAAGGCGAATAAGATTTGCGAGCTGGTCACACAGGGCATTGTACGACTTGGAAAGCTGGACAATCCCATCAGGAAAACCCCTTTTGCTATATAGAAACACGAAATTTGTAATAGCACATATGGCTAGATTGCTGCATTTATAGCTCCAAATACTACCTATAGCCAGCTTGACTTTTAGTAAATCTGAGCCTCAAAATATGGAAATGTATTTAGAAAAGTAAAGATGCTCTAATAGCTCTTATAGCTGGAAAACCATTTTTTGAGACCATACTCTGTGTGGGATATAATGGTAGCAGATACAGTGTTGTACTAGTAAAATATACTCAATATCTCTACGGCGCACACACCTTCGTCCCCGAGCGTGCACGCGTTGTAGCGAAGTTGACATGCATGTAATGCGCGGCGCTGCACGCATTCTGCACGGACTGCGGGCGCAATCCGCAGCTGCTCGCACACAGCTCTGTGCCGGGTGGGTGGATGGTCATGATGGTGCACGTCGACGGGCTGCGGGTACCCATCGACAAGCTGTAGATGCATGAGAGCCCGCCCGGGTGGTGTGAAGACATTGCGGGCGGGGATGAGGGGCGGCCGGTGGTGTGTAAAGCGACGACAACAAAACGCCAGCTGGCGTCTCGTTCCGTCGTCGTTATTTCGCGTGCGCGCGTGAGATGTCGCGTCCGTGGTCATGCGCTGAGAGCGGCTTCCTGGGTGCATTTGCGCAGGAACGGGCGGCGGCGGCGGCGGGGGGAAAGCTACGACGACGAGACGCCTGCTGGCGTCTCGTCTCATCGTCGCCGTCTCGCGGGCACGGGCTTGCAGCGCGCAAGACGGCCGGCCTGTGGTGGTTTGCTGAGGGTGGAGGAAGGCGGAAGGCGGCGGCGGCGGCGGCGGGGAAGGCAACGACGACGAGACGCCGGCGGGCGTCTCGTTTCGTCGTCGCCGTCTCGCGTGCACGGGCTCACGGTGCGCGCGAGGCGGCGGGCCCGTGGTGATTTGCTGAGGGTGGAGGCAGGTGGCGGCGGCGAGGAAAGCGTTTCGTCGTCGTCGTCTCGCGCGCACGAGACGACGGGCCCGTGACAGTGTGTTGAGGGTGGCGAGGAAGGCGGCGCCGGCGGGTGGAGAGACGACGACGAGACGCCTGCTGGCGTCTCGTTTCATCGTCGCCGTCTCGCGGGCACGGGCTCGCAGCGCGCAAGACGGCCGGCCTGTATTGGTTTGGTTTGCTGAGGGTGGAGGCAGGCGGAAGGCGGCGGCGGTGGGGAAAGCAACGACGACGAGACGCCGGCGGGCGTCTCGTTTCGTCGTCGCAGTCTCTCGTGCACGGGCTAACGGTGCGCGCGAGGCGGCTGGCCCGTGGTGATTTGCTGAGGGTGGAGGAAGGTGGCGGTGGCGGGGAAAGCGTTTCGTCGTTGTCGTCTCGCGCGCACGGGCTCACGGTGCGCACGAGACGACGGGCCCGTGACGGTGTGCTGTCGTTGGAGGAAGTCGGCGGGCGGGGGGAAAGCGACGACGACGACACGCCAGCCGGCGTCTCGTTTCGTCGTCGTTGTCTCGCGTCCGAGACAGCGGGCCGTGGTGGTGTGCAGAGGGTAGCGATCTGGGCGGATCCGCGCAGGGAGCACGGCGGGAGGGAAGGCGATGGCGGCGTGTTGTCTAGCGTGTGCGCGCAAGACGGCGCGCCCGTGGTTGTACGCTGAGGGTGGCGGCCTAAGGGCATGTGCGCACGAGCGCGGGGGGAGGGACGGCGGTGCATACAAGACGCCAACTGGCGTCTCGTATCATCGTCGTCATGTTGCGTGCACAGGCTCACAGCACGCGCGAGACGGCGTGCGTGCGGGCAGTGAGGTCGGTGGGCGCAGTTGGGGTGTGGGGTATCAAACACGTTAGAATCAGTTAAACTGTGAAAACTGAGTCGGCGTACCTGGGCCCCTTGTGCATACCAGACAACCGCGCAAATTTCGGCGGGACTCCATGGGTCGTGCTCATCACCTGCGGTTGCCTGCGGTGCATTGCGGTCGGTGTGCGGTGTGCTGTTGGCGAGATTCTCGAGGCTCATTGTGCGCGGTGGATCGGAAAAGACTTAGAGAAATCGCGCAAGTTCCGAGCGTGGGAACCAGTGCAAAGCTCTGCACTGGTTCCCACGCAAATTTTTTGTCGTCTTCAACATTTGCTCTTGCCTCTCATTGAATCGCCGCCCCCCACACCACCCACTCACAATGAGCGCGAGACGTTGACACTGCCCATATCCCTGCCCGAGGCAACGTTCAGGAACGAGGGCAAGCCACCGGTGCGTCCGAGTACAAAGCATATGAACACCGCGGTGACCGTCAACGTTCCGTTGAGGAGCATCATCGACTCGGATCTCAAGGACAAGGTACGTACGGCGCAAAATCGCAGTATCCCTAGGCTCACCGCAGAGCAGACCCGCGCGCAGTCGAAATCGCAGTCCGCGTCGGGGACGCCCTCGATTGGCAGCCCCGGCTCAGACAAGATAAATTTCCCGTTCCCGCTCGACCGCGTCAACTCCACTCTGAACGCCATCTCGGAGACTCCGCCCGCGTGCCCGTTCCCGACCTCGCGCAAGGCCCGCATGACATGACTAACACCGAGCACATCCCCTCGCGCGTCCAGCGCAAGCACTCGCGCTCCTCCTCCCGCCGCGGCGAGAAGGACATCTCGCAGTCCGCGCCCTTCAACCAGCCCTGGCACTTCGAGCCGAACCCGCACTGCAACGGTGGCCTCAAGAACGCCGTGCAGAGCGCCGACGACAAGCTGCGCAGGAAGTTCTGGGTCGGCGCGCTTGGCACGGAGACGGACTCGTTTAGCGTTTAGCGACGGCCTCAGGAGCAACATCGACCGCCGCATGCTCCAGCAGTGCGACAGCCTGCCCGTGTGGATCCCCGACGCGGAGTTCGAGAGCTGCTACGACGAGTTCTGCCACCAGGTGCGCCCTGCTTTTTCTTCTCTCCTGCTCTGCATGTAGGAGACGAGCGAGCGCTAGGTGCTGTGGCCGTGTCTCCATTACGCAATCTCGGGCGCGCCCAAGACGAAGCTCTTTTACGAGTCCGCGCCGTACAAGAAATACGTCGCAGTCAACCGGCGCTTTGCAGACGTCATCATCGCAAACTACCAAGAGGGCGACATAGGTGCGTCCCCCTTCGAATACCCTCGTTGCCCCCCGGCTGATCAACCTCGCAGTCTGGGTCAACGACTACCACCTGATGCTGCTCCCGCAGATGCAGCACAGCT
The DNA here is from genome assembly GCA_000827205.1 of Plicaturopsis crispa FD-325 SS-3. Lineage (NCBI taxonomy): Eukaryota > Fungi > Basidiomycota > Agaricomycetes > Amylocorticiales > Amylocorticiaceae > Plicatura > Plicatura crispa. The sequence continues at coordinate 139,339 of KN832574.1, read as the reverse complement.
CGCCTGACTTCCCGCAGAACGCGCCCAGGATATGACGTTCGCACAATATCTTGCCCTGCTGACTGTAGCGGATGCGTTCTTAGTTACAAGCTTACGAGCAGCAGCATTGTATAGAGAGGATAGCCCCTTTCAAGTGAGTGCTCATTAATTACTTTTGTAGGCATGCTGAATCAACATTGTCTCTCTTTTCTGCCATAGGTTTCCAGTGTGAGTAGATATGATGTAGATAGATGATATGTTGTTGCAGTTAGCTGTATCTTGTGTATTTTATTTAGCTTAAATAAATTTGTTTCAAACATATTTTCAAACGCTCTTATAGTTTCTATAGCTGCAATAGCTGAGAAAGCACCTAAAATGTCTAAAATTTAGCACAGCTATACCAGCTATAAGAGCCCATAGCTGTAAACGGCCAAAAATTTGCTGTTATATAATAGGCACTTGTCTATAGTGGCTTTTGACACTATAGCAGCTATTTGGGCACTTATAGCGCCATATAGCACCAAAGTACTCAAAAGATTTTTCCTGATGCCCTGGCTCACGACGACGAATCCGTTCCTGTGTATGAGACCGAAGATTCTTTTCTACATGAGAAGTTAGTACTATCCCATACAACACTAAGTCCACTGACCGTTCATGGTATTCCGATATTCCCTCTCGAGCCGCTCCAACTCAAACTTACGCTGCCGAAGACGATCCCGGATGCGCTGCTTCAAAGCAAGGGCATTCATGCGCAACCGCACATACTCGTTCGACCGCAGACGGTGAAGATTTGTGAGCTCTGTAGGGGGACGTATTCTGTGGTCAATGTAGCCTCTCGAGTAGGGCCTTATAATGGAAACGATACTTGCGTCGTACCTCTTGAGGTCAAGGAGTGAGCTAAAGATACAAAGAAATACAGCAAGGACTATATAGGCTGCGAGACAAAGCAAGACGCGTCGCGCCGCACGGAATCCTCGTGTAGACGCTTACCGAACCCTACATCCGCTCCCCACTTTGAATATCAACCATCCCTGGTTGATCCTCTAACCTAAATCTGACTGCGAAAGACCTGGTCGATTCGGGAGCGTGACGGGTGCGAAGGACGATGGTGATAGCGAACGATGCGACGAAGATGAACGCGGCGGCGGCGGCAACAA
>KN832574.1:37469-136830 GCA_000827205.1 Plicaturopsis crispa FD-325 SS-3 | reverse complement strand
ACGACCGAAAAGGCCGACGAAAACGATAGGCGATACGAATGGAAAACATACGAGAAATGCGCGATGGGGAAAACGAGAACTTGACGCGACGCGAGACGAGGCGAGACGAGACGATGGCGAACGAGACGAGACGGGCGAAACGAGAAACTTGGCTAGCGCGGATACGGGTGAAAAGTTGGGTGGGTGAGTGGCGTGTAGATGTGGTGGAGTGGTGTTGAAAGGCAGGGTGAAGGAATTATGTGTTCACCGAGCGTTGGGCTCCAATGTGTAGGGGGGACGTATTCTGTGGTCAATGTAGCCTCTCGAGTAGGGCCTTATAATGGAAACGATACTTGCGTCGTACCTCTTGAGGTCAAGGAGTGAGCTAAAGATACAAAGAAATACAGCAAGGACTATATAGGCTGCGAGACAAAGCAAGACGCGTCGCGCCGCACGGAATCCTCGTGTAGACGCTTACCGAACCCTACAGCTCAGTCGCACCGAGGGCTGCAATCCTATTGCGGATGGTGGCAGACATACGAGTGATCTTCTCCCGAATATTGGATAGCTCCTGTGCAATATCTGCAGGATCAATATCATCATCGTACTCCCCCAGCAGCTGAGCCTCGAGGGCAGCCTCCGCTTCCTTCAGCTCGGACTCGGACTTCTGCATAGCCAAGATCTTATCCACTGCTACCTTGCCCTTGTTCTTCGACCGCCCTGCAGGTCTCAACTTAGCGGGTGACTGCGGCAAGATAATCCCATACGTACGAGGGGCTGGTTTTGTTTGCTCATCAATCTGTGCTTGCCACTCCCGACGGAGGACAGAATCCGCAATGCCAAGCTCATTGAGTTTGTCCTGGGCTTCAGTCTTCTTCCTCTGGCAGTGGAACCAACGACGAGACAACCATAGGCCAAGCCCATGCAAGGACTTGTCATCGAGGTGCTTCACTTGCGTGTCGAGCAAACAAAGACGGTGGTGATACTGCGATGCAAATGATAGTCAGTACTTAGCCAAAGAAAATAAAAATCGGACTTGCCCCAGAGACCCGTAGTACAGGAATGAGCTTCTTAATCGCACTCCAAAACCGCTCGCAGCCTTCACCATCCGTCAACCCAAATCCTACACACTTGCGCGGGTGGTATATGATCTGACATGCCCACTGGTGCCCGTAAGCATGGAAGACTGCAATGCCGAAAGTGATGCGGTGGCGGACATCATGCAAGAAGTCCCATTTGACGCAGCTGCGGTGCAACTGGCATCCAATGTCGTAGAGGATACCGACCGTCATGGCGGGAGGCAGGTGCTCGAATAGCCGCTTAATGAGGGCGAGGGCGTAGTACTGCCGCTCCCCCGCCGTGGTCATACTGATCAACCATAGTACTCGGTCATGGCGGCAGAGGAGGCCCATGAGACCTGTGTCTGCAAAGAATTGGGTCGATGCCGCCTCCCGTTGCTCGTCAGCGGCCCCAAAAGAATCCTTGCACTCATCCAGCACAGAGTTCGGGACTCGAATTTCACCCTCGTATTGATCCCCATCATCATCCCGGTGCTTCTCTTGCGCGCGACCGCCAGGCCTTGTCTTGCTGGATCCTCGAGTGGCTTCGACAAAGTCGCGCATAGCTTGCACGTCCTCCTCTGGCACGAATACAGATTCGGGATGAGTGCGAGGGGCATCGCGATGGCCATCCGCATTCTTCCTCCTTTTCTGAGTGAAACAAGCATCAAGACATGCAATCACATCTGCCCTAGCGAAATACTTGTTAGTGAACGCGAGATGCGACATGTCAAGGACGTACACGACAGAGGGGTCATGGCATGTCTTTCCTCCAAAACACAGAGGGCACCTTTGGCGTAGGTACTCGCTTGGTCGCGACAACGGAGGCACATCGTCGTCATCCACCGCACCATCCGCGCTGTCTCCCTCACTCCGCAGATCGCTACTACGGCCAGACGAAGGTAGAGATTCCTCGTCGTCTACCTCCTCCACAACCACACGTCTCCGAACGGGAGGAGTCCCACCCGCTTCCTCTTCCGGCAATGTAGACCGTACGCCCTCTCGAATTTCTTGTAGAAACGATGCGACGGTATACTTCGCTGCGTTGACGAGGGATCCGTACCAGACGACGGCGTTGCTGAAGCGGCGGCGGAGAGAATTCTGCGAAATGATGAGGCACTGTGGTTGACTGAATAGGACCACCACTCACGCGAGAATCCAATTTGTACCCCCTACCGTCTAAGAAATCCTCCAGCGCATCGCACCACGCCGTCGCATTGGGTGGCACACGGACGAACAAAGTGCGGACGAATTCTAGCATCCGAAGGTCGACAGCTAAGGAAGGCGCACGCGGTGCACAAGGAAAAAGGCCACGAGCGAGGAGTTGTGAGGCGGCGGGCCGGCAAGCACACACTTGTATCTCGATTTGACCTAGACCTAGAGGAAATAGCGTTAGAAAAATGCCTGTGATGAAAACCTACAAGACTCACTATCAAAGTCGACACAGAGAACTTTCAATGTCCTGGGTGTAGACTCAATGCAAACACACTGCGGACTGATAGCACTCTAGCGTCTCCCAGCGCGCTGTACCCGGCCCCTCGCCCACGTCACCACTCTGCCCAGTGTGCGGCCCCCGCGTCAGCGCATTCCACAGCCCACACCGCGACGCAAATGCCTTCCCACCTACGTCGCCCCTACGATAACGCAATGCCGACCCAGCTCGCGTCTAGCGCGACCCCATGCCCCCTCGTGCCAGCGGACGCCGGCCTCCTGCTAGCTCACCCTATGCACGAGTCGGTGTCCGGACCGCGCCCCGCCGCCTCAGCCCGCGCCAGTGCGTCTCAGCGCACCCCAGTCCCACGTCACCCCGAGCCAGCGCACACGCTACGCGAGCGCAGGTCCCACGCGAGTGCGAGCGCACCCGGCCGCATACCGTCACTTGCGGGTGCGGCGACGGTATGCAGGTGGATCCCAGCCCCTCGCCAGCACACCACACGACCCCATGCGACCACACACGCCACGTCGCCGCCTGCCGCCCGCCCGCTCCAGTGCTTGGTAGCGCACGACCCCAAGTCGGCGGTCCGCCGCCGCACACGTCCCACATCCACGCGCGCTATCCCACACCCACACCGAGTAGACGCCACGAGCGCGTCCCGACGCACGCCCCTCCTCCAGATAAACAGGGCGTACACCGCGTACGTCCACGCGTGTAAGCGTAGGACCGCAGGAGTGCGCCTGCGCACCCCCTGCGCGTGCGTGCCGCCGCACGTCCCGGCCGTGGCCGTCCGTTTGCGCGCGCGCCCACGACGGCATTGCCCTCGAAGCGCGCGCGCAACCGCTCGGCGTGCCTGCCTATTTGGCTGGCCCTTTTTGTTTAGTAGAATATATATCAATATGATTTTTTTTTGTTTTTTCGTGCTTTTTCGTGATCGCCGGGAAGCCCATGGCGTCCCGGCGCGCTCTCTCCGAGCTCGAAACCAATTCCGAGCTGTTCGGAGCATTCGGCGTGCGGTGCATAAGATTTCGAGCCCAGCCAAGTGGCCGAGAAGCCGGCCTGAGGCAAGGGAAAAGCCACTCAGAGAAATAATGCATTAGGAGTGAGAACTAATACATTAGGAACTGGGATCTGGGGCCACTCTGGGTTTAATACATAGAGGGGGGGGAATGATCCCAGAATTTAATGTATTAATGGTACAGCATGAGGTGACAAAACAACACCGAAAATCAGTACCCGTTGCCCGCCATGTCCCACCCACCGACGTACAACGGACCTGCAGGCGCACCTCCAGCACCGACCGCTGCCCCTGCGCCTCCTCCGGCCCAGCCGTACGACCACCAGTCGTACCCCGCTGCGCCCCCAATGAACCAGCCGTACGACGCACCGTCGTACGCGCAGCCTCAGCCACCGCCGATGCCGTACGGACAGTACCCGCCGTACTGGAATATGCAGTGGCCTCCCGCCCATCCAGGGGCATTCCCGGGCGGTACCCCGACCCCAACGCCATACTATGGCGGGGCCGCGTACGGATACTACCCCAACGCGCCAAGCGTACCGGCGCCGCCTGCAACGACGCCAGCAGCAGACACGGTGATGTGTGAGCAGTCGCCGCCCCCGGGTCGCGGCATCGCCGACAGCACGCATGCTACCGAGGCGGCCCTGCTAGATGCTGCTCGCAATTCGCGGGGACGGCCAGCTGAGACGTCGGCTACCGCGGCACTCGAGGAGCGTATCCGCGAGCAAGAGGCTAGGATGGCGGCTTACGAGGAGTCGCGTACACGCATCCTGGCTGAGCGGGACGCTGCCATCGCCCGTGCCCGACAACTCGACGACAGAGTGTTGGAGCTGTCCAGTCGCATTGATCGTCTCGAAGACGATGCACTGCGGTCACATCGGCCCGCTCCATACCCGCCTCACACACCGGCGCATCGTGCACCGTCTCTGCCCCGCCCATCGGACCGCGCGCCTTCGCCCCCGCGCGCCGCATCCACTTCGCGCCCGTCAGAAGCGGGCCCTACACGTACGAGCTCCTCGTACCGTGCACCTGACACCGGTCGAACGGGTTCGTCATACCGACCTACCGACCAGAGGTGGTCAAAGCCCGCTGGCGACGACGGGTGGCAGACGGCGACCCACAAGCGGGATAAGAAGGGCAAAGGTCGGGAGCGGGAGTACGATCACTACTCACCTCCCCCTCGCCGCTCGCCGCCCCCACACCCGCCCACTCATAGTGCTGCACCGCCTCCGCCGGCCGCGCGACTACCTCAGACGGCATCGACGGCTGGGCCCAGCGGTCCATCACCAACCTCTCCACAGGCGTCGACGTCCCAAGCGGGACTGTCGGCATCAATGCACCGGCCCCTCGCGGTATCGTCGTCGTCGATGATAACCCCAGGGGCACCACCGACGACCGCTCCTTGAACAGCGGGCCCGGCTGCGCCGACATTCCCAATGTCGAGTAAGCAGCGGGAGCGCATGGCGGGAGCCGCGCAACGCGGCTCTAACCCATACGGCTCCGACGACGACAACGACGATGACAGCGGCTCGCACTCGTCTGACGACGAACGGAAGATGTCGTCAGCGCAGAAGGAGCGCAGTCGACACGATGGCGCCCAGTGGCGCAAGAATTCGAAGGGTCCATCGCCCAAGGCGATCATGCCCTCGAATAGTAACTTGGGGCCGTGGGCGGGGTATCCCATGCTCGTTGAGCAGGACGCCCAGAACCTGTACGAATGCGCAGACGAGGGTGACGCCGCGGCACGGTTGTTGTACAACTACTACCGTGCTGTCATCCAGGACTCGTCGAACCCTCGCAACGCAGCCCTAAAATGGGTCGCTCGGCGTACGCTTGCTGGTAACGGTACCAGTCGCCGCGCTCGGGACGCGAGGGCACGTACAGAGCGCCGTCAACGGGAATCATCGGATCACCCCCCCAGTATGCCACCTGACGAGGATACTCGAATGGGGGGCGATGAGACCGATGGCGCGGTCCCCATGGACCAGGATGCCGACCCCGCGCCGGCCCCTACTCCCCCAGCCACTACGGCAGTGGACGTGCGGGCCCTCAACGCTGGCCAGTTGCATGGGTACTACAGCAATGTCAGCCCTGCCGACTGGCCTCTGGGCCTGCGCGCCGAACCGGACTTGCCCCCCCTCCCTCGGGCGCCCGGGAATCGCCTAAACCCACGTATCGCGGATGTTAACGCGATACATATTCTACGAGGGTTATCACCGCCGGGTTCACATTCGGGAACGAATGACCAGGCCTTCCAGCACGCGCAATTCCGCCAACTGAGCGTGAATCTATTCTCGATCCCAGGGCTATTCAGCCGTATAGCGACAATTGGCCAGTACAATTGGTCCGCCCAGCCACCCCGCACCTACCCCTTCTCCGTGCACAACGCAACATTTGCCCATGTGGTATTCTGGTTTAGCATGCACGGCGTGTGGGATGGCCTACCATTACTCGCGCAGGTCGAGAGCTTCGCGCTTTCTCGTCGCAACGAGCGTGCTGGCCGTGCAACGGACGATCACTCGCCGTTCGCGGACTTTCCGCAAAATGTGGAAGCCGCACTCGAATCGCTCCGGGGCGTCGATATATCTGACGCCGCCATGCGCGCAGAATTCATGGTATGGCTACCACCCAACCTGATGACACCAGCCGTCGCCGCGCTCCCATCAACCTCCGCGCAGCCAGCGCCGCCGTTCACGCCGTCAAGTGACCAAATTGCGGAACAGACGGCCCTCGCTGCGTCGATCCCTGCGCCGCCCTCAACGGACGGCTCGCACACCACTCCGCCGCCTTCTCCCCGTTGAGTCGATGGCCGAAACGCTTCGATGGCGGGCGAGGGGCCTCATCCGCGATGGCAGAAAAGCTTCGCGGGTCGAGTACCTTCGGGCTTGATGGCAGCAACGCTTCTTGCTTGAGGTGGCACCGGGTTGCAAATCCCTCACGGTATTCAACTACCGCGTAAAAAAAATCCTTCGAGGTTTTTATTGCGCTATTCGGATAGCCCGAGGCTTATCCTGTGGGGGAGGGTGTAACGGCGCGCCGTTAGGCTGGTGCCACCATCCGTTAGGCTGGTGCCACAATTCCATTTACTACTATTTGTACTACTGCTGTCTTGTTGCGTTCGTGTATGGCTGGATGGAGACTTCATCTTCATCCACCTACACTCACTTGCATCCACCCAATTACACTTGGAGTTTGGATCGGTTAGTTACAGGTGTGATATCTAAGATTCCCAACCTTCCTCTTAACATAGACCGTCTTGCCACCAAGACCAGCAAATAGTATTTTGGTAGTACATTTCAGACGTAGAGGATTTGTTACAGTACAATTTGCGACGCCTGAAACTTCGAAGGGTGGATTTGCGACTTGCGACGGTGGACTTTTGGTGGACTTGGAGAAATAAAGTAAATCCGTTTGGCGGCGGACTTCAAATTTCACGTGCACGGATCGGCCTTCGGATGGGACTTGGACGCGTCAACGCGTTCAATGTTCAATCTCCGCTCACTCCCTCCTTCCTCTCAACCACGACATCGATTGTGTCGCTCGGTCTGTCACATGCAATTTCCTCAAGAAACCCCTCGTTTCTCTACAGGGCCCTTTCTGATGTGTGGAAGCTTACTTGGTGCAAGTTTGAAAGCAAACCGGTGAGTTTGAGTTTTACTAGTAATCACTGATACGCATCGGTTCTGCGCACACAATCGCAAATCTCGCTCCCAATGGCATACAAATGCTCCTTCGTACGACGCCTTCTCTTCCGGACGTCTATCACCTTGGCTCATGCCGTGAGATGAGCGCTTTGGCTGGAGAGTGGCGACCTTCAGGTATAGTACACTCATATTTCCTGTCGTTGTCCTCCACTCAATTGGGTGGAACAGCTCGCGCGTCATGGCGTGCGCACGGGACGCTCAGACACGTTTGTAGGCATGTGCTCAGGTGAGGCGCCTCCCATTCCCCATGTCGGTCTATATGCTAATCTCACATACTGCTACCAACACAGAACCGACGCTATGCCATATAGCAGCGACTGGCCATGATGCACTCGCCGCGGCTCGCAGCACATTTATAGGCCAGAGCCCCTGTGCCCTGTGACACTATACGTACGTTGCCATTATATGGCGCTCGCGAAACAATGACTAATGCCTCCCGTTTCCTACTTAGCACTCCGCAAGGCAAGGAGACGAGACTTTGGGCGGCCTGCGACTTCCAGCTCGCACGGGCATTCGTGCAGTCTTGGATGCGGCGGGTACGTCGTATGCACGGTTCTGGTCGCATGTATGTAGAATACGGCAATATATACTTTTAAGCAGTCAAATTCGAATGAGCTAGCGACCTGGAGATTCATTGTATGGGCCGACACTGAAAAAATCATTGTACGACACAATGAATCAATCAGTGGTCGAAATGTCGCGATCATTGTACCAGGTCATTGTATTTCTCACAATGAAACCCATTGATCCAGAGCGCGGTACAATGAATTATATTGTGCGGTACAATAGGATTCATTGTACTATCCAATACTTTTCCGTGTATTTTCTTCCCACAGTGAGGACGACTAGTTTGACCTCTCCAGAGCCGTATATGATCGCTGTACCTGTCATATGCACCCAAGTTGATATAAGTTAAGAAATATGCATTTATTCTGTGTAAATGCCTTTGAATATTCTACCACTCAGATACCGGCCGTGTGACCTTCTGAGCAACGAACTTGGGTCATTTTGAAGGGAATGGCCTCCAAGGATAATTCCAAAACCTCTGTGTAGGACGATAAGTTAAGTTGTCAACTTGAAGCTAGCTTCAAGCGAGCGCGACAATTTCACTTATTGTGCCAAAAGCTAAGCTAAGTTAATTTTGGCAGGGATAAGTTAAATTGCCAAGTGAAATTGTTAACCGCCCTATCTGACCCGCACGCTTTTTCTTGCCAAACGCGTTCAAAGCTTTCCAAAATTCCTTGTCTGACCTGCATCGTCAACGTCGGCAAGCATAGTCAACGTCGGGCAACATGGTAATGCCAGCAAGACGTGGAGGAAGGGAGCTCCAGGTGTCCAAAGCTATGCAGGACATCATTGACCGCCGTTCATCGGGATACATTGGCATCGCTCAAGGAGGCGAACGACTACGGCAACTCTACCAGGATGGTGAGCATTTCGTTCAAAAGACGTCTTGACTCTGGACGCTACTCACGACGCACACAGAATCGTACCACTTTGATATCACCCACCTTTCCGAATTCGCCTGTGCTTGTTACTTTGGATTGCCAGACAAAGTCGCAGAGGTGTGTACCCGTTCCAAGCTCCTAGCACACCACTCTCTGACGCGAAACATCACACAGATGGTCGGCAAAGGAATTGCGCCAGACCTAGCCGGCACGGAGTCCGCGTTCAAATTCGGATACGCCACCCTCACCGTCGCCGGTGCGCAGCGCGTCGAGCCCATGGGCGGCGCGACGTCCGACCACGCCGGCGTGCTCAAATACCTCCTCGCCCACGGCGCCCTGCCCGACACCGAAGACATCGTCGGGCTCACCGCGCTGCACCACGCGACCATGAACCACAACTCCCAGCTCGCGCTCTCGCGCGTCCTCCTCGCGGGCGGCGCGGACCCGAACCACCGCAACATCTACGGCGACCCGCCGCTCCTGGGCACGTTCATGACGGACCAGGCCGGGGCCGCGGACCTGCTGCTCGAGCATGGCGCGGACTACGACCTGCCCGACGCGGACGGCACGACCGCGCGCGCGCTCGCGCGCAACTGCGGCCCGAGGATGAGCGCGACGCTCAGCAGGTGGATCGCGCGGCGCAACGGGCAGCCCGCGCAGCCGATGGCAGACAAGGCGTGCGACCGGTGCGGAAAGAAGCAGGATGACAGCCCCAGTGCCGCCCGTGTCAAGCTCAGCGTCTGTTCGCGCTGCAAGGCGCGCTACTACTGCTCCACCGCGTGCCAGCGTGCGTGTCCCCCCCTCCCCCCTCTACCGTACCCCGTCGCTGACCCGTTCCTCGCAGGTGCACTGTGGTCCTCGCACAAGAAGGTCTGCCAGCCGTTCTCGGCGGACAACGTCATCGCGCTGCGGCCGTTCTACCGGCAGGGCGGGCAGTCCGTCTCGACGTCCGACTTTGTGCGCGGCGCGATGGGCATCCCCACCGCCGGTCCGTCGACGCCACACAGCGACTCCTCGCGCGCGCCGCGGAAGCCGTCGTCGAAGCCGCTCGTGATCAAGGTGCAGGTCCCGCAGCCGCTCCCCCGCATGTCCGCGGCGAGTGTGGCGGCGGGCGACCTGCTGGTGTACACGGAGAAGCGCGACTTTATGTGCAGTGTGCGGCGCGCGGACGGCGCGGCGGCGTACGACCGCGTCGCGGACGCCGTGCGCTTCAGGAGCGTGTCCGGCGCGAAGGCGTACTTTGCGGCGGAGCTAGAGAGCAAGGACAAGCTGGTGGTGAAGGTGTCGGAGCTGTTGGCTGATCAGCCGTGGTGAGAGGTCTTTTTGTTACGGCTTGCAGTATGCTTTCTTGTCGTTGGTGTCGTCTGGAGTACTTCTTAGATAATCTGTAATGTTTACTCTATCCCCCGCTATTGATGTTTTTGCCCGTTTGCGGCTGGGTTACTATATGTCATTTTGACCGGTAAGTGCAAGAAGAGGACAGTCAGTGCGCGCGTCACTAGTAGTAAGTACTGCTCGCTAGGCTCGACGGCGACCACAACTCACACGGCGTACGCTCAGGTCCCCAGGCTCGTATTCTGCCTCCACACATGTACATGCGCGCCTTCACCGACGAGGTCTACCCGGCGACAGAGGTCCACTCCTTGGATGGTGATGTCGAGACCCACCACGGTCGCTTGCATAAGATAGTATTTACTGGACTCTGCAGCGTCGAAGATGTCGTTGCGAAAACAAGGTGGGTGCGCTATTGATCGGATTGCATTGTTACAGTCGCATTTCGGAGGCCTAATAAGCATACTTGTAGAAAACGAGCAGTGAAGTGAACGAGGGTGTACTCTAGGAAGGAGGCCACATCTCGCGCCTGCCTGCAATTCCACGGAAGCACAGACTGCGATTCTACGCCACAGACTGCAACTCTGCGGAATCACAGACTGCAATCGGGATACGTCCATCCGCTGGGTGCGGAGGCCAAAAAAGCTTTAATTCCCGTGGCGGGGATTGACGGCGTTCATGCACATGGGCCGTGGACTGGGCTGGCGGTAGACATCGAGACGATAGTGCGGAGAATCAACAGCAAATGGGTGTCGGTGGCAGATAGAACACGGACTTATCAGTCACCGACAGAATGCCAAAGCTCAGAGTCAAGAGCTCGAGAACGACGAGAAGCAGAGTCGAGCACTAGTACTAGTCAAGCTTGAACTTCTTTGTTCATACACAGGGGCTATTGACGAAGATGGCATCAAGGCGACATCCTGGCATCGCGGAAATCCGCAGAATGATTCACGATTCTTGACAACGATCGCGTCCTCTTCTCTCAAAGTCTCATGCTAAACGGCCTACAACGACGTGTCTTAGTCCAACTTCAGGTCATCTTGTATCTATCTCTGCGCGGTCATGAAGGGTCTCAAGAAAACATTGGTGCGTGCTTCGTTGCATACGAGCTGTGCGTATCTCACACACTGTGTTGCCAGCTCAATAGAAAGGATTCGAGTTCATCCAAGAAAGAGGCCAAGGCGAATGGAAATGGCGTGTCTCCACCACCAAACCACGAAAAGCCGCTTCCACAACCCAGCTCGGCCACTTCCAATCTCTCCAGTCTCGCCACGAAGAACTCGAGCAACCATTCTCTCCCCTCCAACCCAGTTCCGGCGCCTACCACGCCCGATCGCAGGAGTGCGTCCTCAGACAAGCCGATTCCTTCTCCTCCTATAGTGGTCGTGAGCCCGGAGGCGCCCCAGGATGCACATAGAGGCGCAGGATTCGGTGTACCGGAAAGGACACCTCTGGGCATCGACCACAGCGGCTTGGGTACTGGTGCGCCCCCGAAGGCTGCCCTGAACCGCCTGCGAGCAAGCTCAAAGGACGCGATCGGCCCCATCATCGGAAAGCCTATACGAAAGCAGGGGAGCAGTCGGTTTGTGGTCAGCGAGAAGGTGGAGCTCGAGCGGCTTCCCTCATTTCTCGGTACGCCGCATCATCGTTCTGGGGATGGATTCACTTGACGCATCTGTGTGCGGATAGAAACACCGCCCTCAGACCGCCCACTGCTGTTCGTGAGGAAACTGCGGCAATGCCGCGCACTATTCGACTTCACCGACCCGAGCTCCGAGCTCCGCGGAAAGCAGATCAAGGTGCAGACACTGCACGAGATGCTCGAGTACATCACCACGCAGCGCGGTGTGATCACCGAAAACATATACCCTGAGGTGGTAGGCATGGTGCGTGCCCGTTCCGCGTCTGTGGCGGGCTTCTGTCGCTGACGGTCCCCTGCAGTTTGCTACCAACCTCTTTCGCTCTATACCCCCGCCCGTCAACCCGACGGGCGAACTGTTCGACCCGGAGGAAGACGAGCCCGTGCTGGAGCTGGCGTGGCCGCACCTGCAGATCGTGTATGAATTCTTCCTGCGGTTCATCGAGAGCCCGGACTTCAACACGAACCTCGCGAAGCGGTACATCGACCAGAGCTTCGTGCTGAGCCTGCTGGAGCTGTTCGACTCTGAGGACCCGCGCGAGCGCGACTTCCTGAAGACGACGCTGCACCGGATCTACGGCAAATTCCTGAACCTGCGCGCGTTCATCCGGCGCTCGTGCAACAACGTATTCTTCCACTTCGTGTACGAGACGGAGCGGCACAACGGGATCGCGGAGATCCTCGAGATCCTCGGCGCGATCATCAACGGCTTTGCGCTCCCGCTGAAGGAGGAGCACCGCAACTTCCTCCTGCGCGCGCTCATCCCGCTGCACAAGGCCAAGTCGCTCTCGCTGTACCACCCGCAGCTCGCATACTGCGTCGTGCAGTTCCTCGAGAAGGACCCTTCGCTCGTGCAGGAGGTCATGATGGGCCTGCTCAAGTACTGGCCAAAGGTGAACTCGCCGAAGGAGGTCATGTTCCTCAACGAGGTCGAGGAGATCCTTGACGTCACCGACCCGGTCGAGTTCCAGAAGATTCAGGTGCCGCTGTTCCAGCGCCTTGCGCAGTGCATCAATAGCAGGCACTTCCAGGTCGCGGAGCGCGCGCTGCTGTACTGGAACAACGAGTACGTCGTCAACCTCATGAGCGACAACCTCGCCATCATATTGCCGATCGTGTTCCCCGCCCTGTACACGAATTCAAAGTCGCACTGGAACCGGTGCGTCATTTGTAACTTATTCCTGCCCATATCTGACGATGAGATCGCAGGACCATACACGGCATGGTGTACAACGCGCTGAAACTCTTCATGGAGATGAACCCAGACCTCTTCGACGACGCCATGCACCAATACAAGCAGCACAAAATCGAGTGAGTCCTCGCCCCCCGTCTCTCTGTGTACCTATCACTGATCATGGTATACCCAGGGAGCGGGAGCACGCGGTGCACCAGTACGAGGCGTGGCAGAAGCTGCGCGGGCTCGCGCTGCACAATGCACCGGGCGGGAAGCTGCCCGCGGGGTACGTCGAGATCCCGCACGCGCCGCCGCCGCCGCTCGCGCCCATTGAGGACGCGGACATCGCGGAGCTCTCGATGGAGCTGCACGCCGTGTCGATCGATGGCGAGCTCAATACGAGTGGTCTCGACCACGTCCCCCAGGCGGACCCGGCGCTCGGCGTCGGCATGTTATAGACGTCACTACGGACTTGCGCACCGTGTTGTGTCGCTGGTGAGTGCTCACTGCTACTAGCGTATGATGATGATGCTGATGGCAGGGACAGGGTTCATTAGTTATCGTTTTCCGGGTGTTCTCATTGTCTGCAGAATTGGCCTGGATGGACCTCATGTAATAGCTGTCGTTCTCCATAATACTTATCTAGAAACGGCTGTATACTAGGCGTATATAGTATACCCAGCTTAACAGCAAAACGTTGGCCCTAGGAGTCCGACGACAACAGACATGGCATTGCATATGGTCAGGAATCAGGATAAAACGGTTAGTCGGTAAATAACTATGTAGATGGTAGATGGGAGAGCAGGGCAGTGACAACACAGTGGTGCAATAAGTAGTCCGAGAATTAACATTATCCACGTTCAGAATCCGATGCAGATGGCGGGGTAAAAAGAGAGAGAGTGCTGAGAGCGTGCGTGAGGCAAGGTGATATAAATCCAATGTGGAGGGGGTATCCGCGCGCGGTCCGTCGATAAAATGGCTGCAATGTCCGTCCGTCCGTTATTGGGTAGCGTCCTGTCATCGCCCGTCCCCCTTGCGCGGCGAGCGCTCCAGCCAGTTTGGCAGCTTCTTTGCGCCGCCCTCAGCACTGCCCTCGCCGCTCGAGTGCGTATCCGACGGCGCGGCGTTGACCACGGCGAGCGGGCTCGGCTTGAACGGCTGCGCGAGCAGGTTCGTCTGGCTCGACACCGACCCGTCGTGCGTATGCCCCGACGCCTCCCTCAGCGACGACCCTGACACATCCCTCCCCGACGCATCCCTCCCCGGCGCGTCCCTAAGTGACGCCGGGAACGAGTCCACCGACGCATTATGCGACGGCAGCGGCTGCGGCCCCTGGTCGCGCCCCATCACGTCGTCGACGATGCGGCTGAGGTCGACGTCGCTCGCGCTCGCGAGGAGCGGGTCCACGAGGCGGCTGTGCTCGCCCGGCGGCGGCCACACGCCGCCCTCTTGGAATATGCTCCCCGTGCCCGTCCCGCGCGCACGCAGCAGCAACTGCGGCG
The DNA here is from genome assembly GCA_000827205.1 of Plicaturopsis crispa FD-325 SS-3. Classification (NCBI taxonomy): domain Eukaryota; kingdom Fungi; phylum Basidiomycota; class Agaricomycetes; order Amylocorticiales; family Amylocorticiaceae; genus Plicatura; species Plicatura crispa. The sequence continues at coordinate 122,541 of KN832574.1, read as the reverse complement.
GCGGCGTCTGCGCACGTGTCATCGGGTGGTTAGAGTTGGGGGTGGCGGTGTCGCGGTAGGGCGGGGCGTCGTCGAGGTCCTCGCCCGCGAGGAGGCGCGTGCGCGCGTGCTGCTCGCGGCGGTGCCCCGCGACGGTGGATACGAAAACGGAGCGCTTGTGCGTGCGGCGGCGGTAGAAGAAAAAGATGGAGAGGCAGATGATCAGGAGCACGACCGCGCCGCCGATGGACCCGGCTATGGCCCCGGTGCGCGTCTTTGAGCTCGAGCTGGGGTATTTGGAGGATAGGGTAGTCGGGATGGCGGAGGCGATCTAGGGTGGGTGGTGTTAGGTTCACTAAAAGGGACGAGGGAGTATGGAGACGTACAGTGGTGGTCTGACCGTTGATTTCGGTTACGATGTTGACCGTGGTGAGGGTCGTGGAGCTGGAGGAGGATGCGATAGCGCCGGGTGGATTGGTAGATGTGAAAGTATTAATATTAATATCCGTGGTCGTGGACGTTGATGTCGTTGTCGATGTATCGGACGTAGAGCTGGTCGTCGACGAGTCGCTGGAGCTGCTCGTTGTCGAAGCGCTGGTCGAAGTGCCCGATGACGACGACGACGAAGTCGTCGTACTGCTCGAGGAGCTTGACCTGAATCGTGTAATTCATCAGCCATATACCAAGGAGCAAAAATGTGGTACGCACGATGAAGACGACTGTGAAGTAGTAGTGTGCGATGTCGTGTGAGAACTACTAGACTGCGACGCTGTGCCCGACACCGGCGGCCGTCCAGAGGACTGCGACACTCCTCCCGTTGCGCTCGTCGAACCCTATTCCGACGCACTTTCAGTACCCCGATCGTTCCGCAGCAAAAATGGCAGAACTGAACGCACCGTCCCAGACACAGCAGCTCCGTTTGTAAACGTTGTTGTCGCGCTGCCACTGCCACTGTCCGAGTCCGTCTGCCGTGGCCAGGGCCGACGGTTTCTCCTCGCCCTCGATAGATTGGACTTATCCATGTCGCGTCGAGCTCAGCATGCAGAGCCACGTTGAAGGGGGTGGGTACGCTGGACCCGGTTGCGGACAATGGAGACCGGGTAAAAATCGATGATGCATCGTACAGCCACAGCGGTGGGTTTTCGTTGTCTGGCGCAGTGGCAGGTCCGTGCCATCGGCGCACTAATTGACGCTGAACACTACCAAGCGCCGCTGAGCTTATACTAGGTGATAATATGCTCATGTACTGCTGTTCGCGACGACGATATTAATGCGAGGGAACCCTGACGGCAATGTGTCCAAATTATGTACGTGAATCGCGCCCACAGTCAGAAAGCTGACTTGCAAGTAAGGACTTGAGCCTATCGATGCACAGGCCTATAAATTTCAGGACACATTGATTCCAACAATTGTGGTATATGGATAGGAATATACAGTATTCCTCGCAGTATGTGGATTGCCAAACGACGAGAGATCGTGAACGCCAGATTTAGACGAAGAATTATACCCGAGCCCCTCTCCCGGCGGAACATCCATGGACAAGTTCGAGGAAGCCGCAGGGGAATGGAAAAGTATGCGCCTAGTAGTGGATGCGCCATCGTATTTGCCATTTTATCGTCGGGCGAACTCGTCCTCACTGAGACAGAGAGTTGCACCTATGTCGGCGGCGTCCAAGGTCGAGGATTGACATCTCAAGAGTGCGTTCAGGGAAAGGCCGGGGCGTGATTGGGAGCGAGCTACTCCCATTTTGCAAGAGCGGCTCCCCACTATTTCTGTCTTGAATAGATGGCCGGTCACTGTCCAAACTCGTCGAACGTGGCCGCGGTTTGTGCTTATCTTGCAAGGGTAGTTGCCAGTTATGCCCGCTTTGCGCGAGCTGCTGTGCACTATATATTATCGACATCACTGGCATTTATTCTCCTTTTGAAGACAGAGGTAGTCACGTACAGTCTGCGCTGATTCTCTTTCCACGGGTGCCAGTCCCTAAGCTGATCCATAATCTCCATCTGGGGGTCAAGCACCGTCGCCTACTCGACGTCCTTCAACCACGGGAGCCGGTCCTCATACAGCCCAAACAGCCGCACCCTCATCTTCCTGCAAGCCTCCGACTCCGGGTGGGGGCGGCAGCGCCACGGCGCCTCCGCAGGGTTGTGTGTTATGACGATGTTGCCCAGGATCATGAACCGCGTGTTCTCGCCCGGCCGCGGCCAGTAAACGTAGTCGGTGTGGTAGTTGTCGTCGCTGAAGTGTTGTGTGATGCCGTAGGGCGTGCGGGCGCGGCGTCTGGGAAGTGTAGCTCGGCGAGCTGCCCCGCTTGAGCGGTGGTGAGGAAGTAGCGACTGTACACGGTCAGTAAGTATCGATGACTCGCCGGTAGGCACCAAAGCGAGGACCTGCTGCAGATGCTTCAAGCCCTGACACCGTGACAGGCGAGGCAAGACAGCGTCACTCCGAACAATATAGCCTGATGTCCAAATGATTTGTGTCGCTGCCGCGTAACACGATGAGTCCCGAGGCCGAATGACGGGGCAGGCCATGAAAAAAATGCGCGATGGAGAATGCTGTAAATTATAGCGTGAACAATATAGTCCGATGGTTGAGACTGATGGGGCAAGATGTACACAAGGTTCACCTCTAAATTCACAATGCCCTCGTATACAAAGCTTTGACTCGCGAGTGATGCCCGCCGTCTAACATGACGTGGCACCCAGCCAAACATACAGCTTACGATCATCGAGGTGTATGCGCGAAGATGTAATGGGTTCGCCATAGCTGCAAACGTCGCATTATCAGCGTCGGGCCAGATCATTGTACAGCAATTGCGTCCCTAAGATCAAGAGCTTAGCAAAGACGCCAAGAGAAAGGAGAGGCCATACGCAAACTCATAATCATGTAAGTAGGGGCTACAAACCAAAATGTCCGCGCCAAGCAAATTTAGCGTCTGGCACGGTAGCGTGTCAGCGCTTTACACTTCAACGCCTACATTGTAGACTCGTTCGAAGGCGGCGTGCCACCACGAAAAAAACTGTTGGCCGAAGACGACGGACTCGCAGGGACTGCCAGATCGGAATCGAACGTCTGTCGAACGAAGTTGAACGTCCTTGAAAAACTTGTTTGCCCTCACCGTTATTTGTACCTGTTAGGATCAAGTGCCTACGGGCCCCGAATTGTTTAACGCCTCGCCGCCGCCGGCAGTCACGGTGACGAAGCCTAAGGACGAGTGATAAATTATAAGCAAATCACTCAATAACAAATATAGGAGGGACCCATTGCAAACAGAGCGGATAGCATTGCGAAGACGGAAGAGATGGCAAGTGATAACACAGTAGATTGGACGACAAAGCGAGATCTGTAGCTCAGCTTGTCATGACATGATGACCGAGCTCGTTCAGGAGACACATGACTGAGCACGTTCAGGCGGGAAGCGGGAGGTCCCTTTGCGTGGATGGCCGGGGCGTACTGCTCCCATCGTCCGTGTACTGGTCTTCTGCTGAGGGCCGCTGGTCGTTATCATCTTGCTCCGAACCGTCCGCTCGCGAGACTCGTTGCGATCTACTGTATTCTCGACATGAGCCCCATGCATCGGGAGAGATACGAACTTCATCTTGACGTACCGCCCGCCTTTCGTATCTGTCCGCTCGAGCTGTTCGGTGACCAGCAGGGGTGGCGCCGATGTAGCGGCCTTATGCGCCGGTTGCTCCGAGAGGCCGTCTGCTTGCGATGGTGGTTGCGATCTATTGTCGGCATGAGCGATCTAAGTATCGGAAAGTACTCAGATCATCACGGCGTACTGCTTGCGTCTGGCCTCTTCCCGGCGCTCGAACATTTTGGTGACGTGCATCCTCGGGTCAGGAATCGTCTCGAACTTGATGTCCTTCAGCCACGGGAGCTTATCCTCGTGCTTCTCAAACAGCCTCTTCTTCATCTCCTTGCAGCCATCGGTCTCCTGGAAGGGGTGATACCGCCACGGCGTCTCCTTGGGGTCGTACGTCACGCGCACGCGCCCGACGATGATGAAGCGCGTGTTTTGGCCGGGTCGGGGCCAGCGCACGTACTCCGTCATACAGCCCTCCTCCTTCATGAGGGTCAGATTGTGGTAGCGAGCGCCGGCGTCGATGTCGTCTGGCCAATTAAGCCGGGCATACTGCGAGATTTGCTTGGGGGTGAGGATGTAACCTCCGTAGAGGGTCATCATGTAAGGCATTTTCTGAGGAATAGAGTCAGGCTTTGTGTAAAGAGTGTCTTGGCTAGTTTGCTCACCTAGAAATCGGCGTAGTACTGTAGAGCTTGGGGTGGAAGCGGTTGAAACACGGTGGACGCCGCGGCGGCCCGAGGTGCAGGGACGCGTTGCCACGTGACATTTACCAGTCGCGCTTCAACTTTTTGTAATTTGGCGTCGACCTTGTTCAATCCCTCCACAAACTCGCCCACTCCCTCCATTACACGTCAGTTTCTCTCTCCCTTATTGATGTATGCGACCAAGCTAACCTTCGCTCCGTACCTAGAACATGTCTTGGTCAATGACCGTCTACGCCGGCTACCTTCTCACCACCCATCAAGCAGCCGAATTCGCGCGGCTACGCTATCCAGACCTTACCCTCTCCGCCGGACGCATCGTCGACGCCTTCCGCGCGGACGGCTTCATCACCGACTACGTCTACCGGCGAGAACACGCGAGAACACGCGCTTCATGTTTATCGGCCATGTACGTATCGCACATGATCCAGCGGAGACGCCGTGGCGCTGTAGACGGTACAGGGAGACGGAGAAGTGCAAGAAACTCAAGGAGCGGCTGATCTCGCCGTACGTGGACCAGCTCCCGTGGTTGGAGGACATCGTGTTCGACAGCGTGCCCGACCCGCGCATGCAGATCATGGACGCGCTCAGGGATTGGCGCATTCGGCAGGAATACTATCAGCGCAAGCGGTGCGTGGTTATGCTCTCTTTATGCGCTGGGATGGAACACTCATGTCAGTATTACTGTATTAGCGCGCAGCAATTTGGCGACTCGGAAGAGGATGATACCTCGGAACCGTCGACACCCACCCAACCGCAGGCTAACCCATTACCTGCTTGAATGTACCGTGTGTCACTTGCTTGTACAATATCCATGTTCTTCCTCGCTTTTGCAATTGCTACATATCTGCTCTCTGAATGAATCCTTGGCATCTTACATATCTATCAAACGACCCCTGTACCGAAATCTATGATCCCCACGATTGCATTTCGGTGAGGGCGTCGTAAAACGCGGTTAAATAAATGTCTAAACAGGTGGTATCATGCGACAAAGTGAAGTAAGCAAGGTTCCGGAGACGGCGACGGCCAAGTTCGCCTCTTGGCGGCGGCGAAGTTCGCCTCTTGGCGGCGGCGAAGTTCGCCTCTTGGCGGCGGCGGCGGCGGACAGCAGGATGTAGATCCCAGTTCGACCGCCACGGCTGCGAATGGGGCGAACGCCGGTCCTCCATGCTCGCGTGGCGCGTTCAAGAGCCGGATAGTGCGTCCTCTTGCGTGATTGCGGCGGGCGACGACCGCTCGTTATTCCTGTCTTGCGAAGATGGCCGTTTGGTTTCGTCCCCCGAGCTTAGCTGCTCGCTATCGTCATCTTGCGAGGGTGGTCCGTTCTCCTGCGTGATTGTGGCGGGCGACGACCGCCCGTCATTCTCGTCTTGCGATATCACGTGGCCGCGCGTCCCTGCACCTCCGCGGCGCCACCGTGTTTCGACTGCTTCCTAAGTTCCTTATCCTCCAGAACTCCAACGTCTCCTTCTTGTCCTAGGCCTTACTTCACGTCAACGCGTCGTTTCTGCATCCTCCACATCATGTAGGTTCTCCTCCTTTCGTCAATTCAAGATACTCAATCCCGTCAACCCAGAAAATGGGCTACTCAATGACCGTCTACAGCGGCTACCTCCTCACCACCTCCCAAGCACAGGAGCTCGCGCAGCTCCACTTCCCCGACGCCGCGCCCGGCACCGCCGACACGCCCTACGGCATCACACAGCACTTCCTCGACGCCGGGTACCACACGGACTACGTCTTCTGGCCGCGCCCGGGCGAACACACAAACTTTATGGTCCTCGCTAACATCATCATCACGCACGACCCCTCGGAGGACCCGTGGCGCTGTCGTCCCCACGAGGAGACGGAGGGTTGCAGGAGGATACGGGAAAGGCTGTTTGGGCCGTATGAGGATCGGCTGCCGTGGTTGAAGGACGTTAAGTGGGCGACGGTGCCCGACCCCCAGATGGAGATTATGGATCAGCTCAGGGATTGGCGCATATGGAAAGAGAATCAGCGGAGACTGGCCCTGTACGTGATTGTGTCTACTTGTGATACGGCAGGATGGGTGCTTATGTTGGGGATAGGGCGGAGCGAGGTGCGCAACGAGCTAGCGAGCAATTGTCTGTGCAAGGTGAAGATAGCGAGCGGATACCCTCGAAGGAGGACGAAAGTGAACGGCCATCTGCGCAAGACGGGGACGACGAGCGGTCGCCGCCCACCACGATCACGCAAGAGGACGCCCTGGCCTGCCCTTGAACATTTCTTATGCCAACGCGAGCACGGAGGACCGGCGTTCGATTGATTCGTAGCCATAGATGGGGACCTAGGGCCTACCGCCTAAGTACGCAACTGCTGTCCGCCACCGACCTCTCTGAAAGTTTCCATACACCATTTTGTCGCATGATACCACCTGTCTAGACACTCGACCGCGTATGTCAATTCCATTTATGTACCCTCATTACAATGTTACTTGCACCTTGTATCTGGTCAGGCCCAGGCAATAATCAATGTAAGTACGCCACATCCAGTACGCATCGCCGCCGTGTACGCGTTGTACTTAGCACGATCACATGACAAAATTAGCGGCACCGCGGAGTCCGCGCCACCGTGTTTCCACCTCTTCCTTCAAGTTCAAGTTCATTGTCCTCGAGCTCCAACGTTACAGAAAGCCAGGTGGCGATTCGACGTTGTTAAACGTTCAACGTTCAATTCCAACACCATGCCCCACTTTGAATACGACCCCGCCGACGCCCATGTAAGTTTCCTTCCCCATTCATTCGTGCCAACACTGGGTTCAAGACTCCGTGTATGAATCCAGAAACCAATATACGCAATGACCGTCTACGGCGGCTACCTTCTCACCCCCGAGCAAGCCCAGGATCTCGCCGCCGTCCACTTCCCGAACGCCGAGCGCGGCACCGCCGAGTCCCCCTCTGGCATACGCCACCACTTCGCCCAGGAGCTCGTCCCGACGGACTACGTGTACTGGCCGCGCCCGGGCGAGCACACGAATTTCCTGATCGTCGGGCAAGTGCGGGTGACGCATGATCCCTCCGAGACGCCGTGGCGCTGTAAACAGCATAAGGAGACTGAGTTTGCTAGGAAGATAAGGGAGAAGGTGTTCGGCCCGCATGTGGAGGAGCTGCCGTGGTTAAAGGATGTTAAGTGGGTGACTGTGCCTGATCCGAGAATGGAGATTATGGATATGGAGCGGGATTGGAAGAAGAGGAAGGAGGCGCAGCGGAAACGGTATGTGGTTTCCTGCCTTTATATATAACAACGATAATCAAGTTCGAGAACAGTCTCGCGCAAGATCGAGATAGCTCGCGACCACCCTCGCAAGAGCCTGAGGACGATACCGCGGAGCGGTCGACTCAATATCAGAATAACGGCGAGCCATCCGGACGAGACGAGTACAGCGACCAGCCGTCCAGGGACGGTGCCTCCGAGCGACCGGCGGAAGATACTAACGATCAGCTAGAGTCCGGACAAGACGAGGACAGCGAACAGCCGCCGGACGATGAGCAAAGCACGCCCCGGCAAAGGACTCTCCCACTTCTCCATTGAACGTGCAGTCTTGTCAAGCCGTGTGTCCTCGCCGCTCTGTATATAGATCTTGCTTTGTCTTCCAAATATCTTGCTTTGTCTTCCAAATATATTGCTTTGTCTCCCAATCCACTGTTTTATATATCTCTTTGCAATGCATACACATACCGAGGATCAATTCGCCCCCATTTGGTGGGCCAGAACTATCTCGCTGAGCAGTGAGCAGGTACAAGCTGCAAACATTGTAATGAGGGTACATAAATGGAGTTGACATAAGTACGCGGTCAAATGTCTAAACAAGTGGTATCATGCGACAAAATGGTGTATGGAAACTTTCAGAGAGGTCGGCCGTGGCGGATAGCAGTTGAGTATGTAGGTCCTAGGTCGACTCTTATGGCTGCGAATCGGGCGAGCGCCGGTCCCCCATGCTTGTGTTGTCTTTAGAAAGCGCGTTCAAGAGCAGGCCAGGGCGTCCTCTTGTGTGATCGTGGTGGACGACGACGACCGCTCGTTATTCCCGTCTTGCGCAGATGGCCGTTCGGTATCGTCCTCCTCCTTCGAGGGTAGCTTCTCGCCGTCATCATCTTGCACAGACGGTTGCTTGCTAGTCCGTTGCCCACGTCGCTCTGCACTATCCCTGGTATGAGCACTCATTCTCTTTAATATACGATTAGTCACGTACAGTTTCCGCTGATTCTCCTTCCAAATCCGCCAATCCCTGAGCTGATCCATAATCTCCATCTGCGGATCCGGCACCGTCGCCCACCGCACGTCCTTCAACCACGGCAGCCGATCCTCATACGGCCCAAACAGCCTTTCCCGTATCCTCCTACACCCCTCCGTCTCCTCGTGGGGACGACAGCGCCACGGGTCCTCCGAGGGGTCGTGCGTGATGATGATGTTAGCGAGGACCATAAAGTTTGTGTGTTCGCCCGGGCGCGGCCAGAAGACGTAGTCCGTGTGGTACCCGGCGTCGAGGAAGTGCTGTGTTATGCCGTAGGGCGTGTGGGTGCGGCGTCGGGGAAGTGTAACTCGGCGAGCTCAGACGCTTGCTCGGGGGTGAGGAGGTAGCCGCTGTAGACGGTCATTGAGTATCCCATTTTCTAGATCCACGGACTCCATCAGGAAAACTCAAACGGTCCGACGCGTCTGACACGTCTGAAATCGTCTGAAAACGGTCTGAAACCCCCTATTTTCAGGGGTTTTCAGAAGGTCCGGCGACTTTCAGACGAGTCAGACCGGAATCAGACCGTTTCAGACGATTTTACTTTTCCTGATGTCGGAGTTAGCTTGGTTTGACGATAGAAGGGGAACCTACATGTAACAGGATACAGAGGATTTATAAACGACGCGTTGAGCTTGTGAAGAGAAGACAAGACAGGTCGTAGACGTTGGAGTTCTAACTTCTGGAGGATAAGTTAAAGGAAGCGGTCGAAGCACGGTGGCGCCGCGGAGGTGCAGGGTCGCGCGGCCACGTGACATTTTACCAGTCGCGCCTCGCCTCGAGTTCTTGCAAGTTCAACTTATCGAAATCTCCTTGCCTCGACTCACTCCTACTCAACGCTCAACCTGCTCAAAGTCTCGACTCGAAGCAGCCATGCTCTACTCAATGACCATCTACGGCGGCTACCTCCTCACTCTCCCCCAAACCGCCCAATTCGCCCGCCTCAAATACCCCGACAACCCCGCCGCCACCGAGCCCTACCTCCTCCCGCGCCTCCTCGCCTTGGAAAAGTACACCACCGACTACGTCTACTGGCCTCGCCCGGGCAGAACACGCGCTTCATGATCATCGGCATGGAACGCGTCACGCACGATACGACCCAGACGCCGTACGGGTGCCGGAAGTTCCGGGAGACGGAGGTTTGTAGGAAGATGAAGAGGAAGTTGTTTGGGGGGTTTGAGGAGAGGTTGCCGTGGGTGAGGGATTTGAAGTGGGAGACGGTGCCGGATCCGAGGATGGAGGTGATGAGGGAGGTTAAGGCGTGGCGCCAGCAGAGGGACTTTGAGCGCGCACAGGCACTGTACGTGTTTTTTTGGGATAAGCTAGAAGGAAAGCTCATGAGAGGATAGGTTGTTGCAGTCGGCGCCTCCGGAGGACGGTGCCTCCGAGCGACCGGCGCAGGATGAGAATAACGACAGACTATCGCAGTCATCATCTCAAGAGGACGATATCTCCAAGCGACCGGCGCAAGATACTAACGACCAGCCATCCGAACACGAACACGAACAGCCCCTGGATGATGAGCAGAGTACGCCCCGGGCATCCACGCAACCACTTCCCCTTTGAACGAGCTCAGTCATGTCATGTGAAGCAGCGTATGTCATGTTAAGCAGCGTGTCCTCGCCGCTATGTACAGATCTTGCTTTGTCGTCCAATCTACTGTGTTATCTCTTTGCTATGCACGCTATCTCTTCGCGATGCACGCATATTTAAAGGATGGATTCGCCCCCAAGAGGATGAGCGGCGACGTGCAAAGATATCATGTCATCGCGCGCCTACCACTTAAATACTCAAACTGCTTGGACGCTCTCGTTGAGCAGGTGTATATCATGCGGAAGTTAGGCAGATGAGGGTATACATTTAGAGCAATCAACGCGATTGTAGAGTGAGCGTATACGAGACCACATTGTGAACAAAAATCGACAGCGATGGTATGGTGGCGGACAAAGGAGATTTGGAGGATACACGGCTTGACTAGACTGAGCAAGTTCAGGGGGGAAGCGGGAGGTCTGTTTGCGTGGATGGCCGGGGCGTACTATGTGCATCGTCCGGCGGCTGTTCGTTGTTCTCCGAGTCGTCTTGTCCGGATGGCTGGTCGGAGTCGTTAGTATCTTGCGCCGGTAGCTCCGAGGCACCGTCCTCTTGCGGAGAATTAGACGACTGCAACATTCTAACCTCGCCTTGAGCTTCCGTTCTGGCGTATACATACGAAGAGAATCACGTACCGCGACCGCTCGCGCTGAGCATCCCTCCTCTTACGCCACGACTTAATCTTCCCAATCACATCCATCCTCGGGTCAGGCACCGTAACGAACTCCAATCCCCTCAAAAACGGCAACCGCTCCTCATACGGCCCAAACAGCCCCTGCATCATCCTCCTACACCCCTCGCTCTCCCTATGCTGCCTACACCGATACGGCGTCTCCGCTCTATCATGCGTGACGCGGACCTGGCCGATGAGCATGAAGCGCATGTTCTCGCCCGGGCGCGGCCAGGCGACGTATTCGACTTTGTAGCCCTCGCGGCTCAAGAGATCGACGATGCGGAATGGCTGAGTGGCGGTTGGGTCGTCTGGGTAGCGGAGTCGGGTGAATTGCGCGACTTGGCGCGGGGTGATGAGGTAGCCGCCGTAGACGGTCAGCGTGTACACCATCTTCGGGATTCCGAACAAGTCGCAAAAACTTGGAAGCGCGACTGGTGGATATCACGTGGCAGCGCGACGCGTCTGTACGAGGATGCCGTAATCTATTGACCCCGCAATGATTAATCCACGGAACGGTCGGCCTTTGACATCGTCGTTCGCCCGCTCATTCAGCAATTGCATCGTCTCTCTGCGCACTTACTGTACGCTAAATCCTTATTTCTCATCCAAAGGCGCCGTGCAATTGCAAGCCCTCCATCGATGCAAAGCATGCTTATCGACCGATCTGCTGATTCACCGCTTGCTCAGCTCATATTCAAATTCCACGGATCCTTTACATGAACTCGACCGTATAAATCGTTCGTATCTCTCCTCCTCCTCACCTTATCCTCAACTAAATCTATCCGAAATGTCCACCACTACGCTCCCGCAGAAACAGAAAGGCGTATGGTTCGATCCCAGCGGGTGCTCGTTCCGCGAATTCGACGTCACGCCCCCCGGACCGGGCGAGGTGCTGATCAAGAACGTCGCCGTCGCGTCGAACCCGAAGGATTGGAAGTATACCCGCGTGTGGTATGATCTCGTTAAATGGGTGCGCCTCCCTCCTCTCTCCTTCACGCTCTGGTGTGGGATCCTGAAAGTATGATTTGTGAATTGTAAAGGAGGGCATCGAGGGAAACGACGTGGCGGGGTACGTCGAGGCTGTCGGCGAGGGCGTTACTGAGTTCAAGAAAGGCGACAGGGTGCGTCCTTTCCTCCATCCTCCTCTTCCCTCCTTCCCTTTCCTTCCCCCCCTTCCTTTCCATACTTTCCCCCCTCCCCCTCACCCGCTCCATCGCTCCCCCATCGACGCTAATCCCGCCCCCTAGGTAGCAGCATTCACAAAAATGACCCAACCCCACCCAAAATGGGGCGCCTACCAACAATACTCCACCGCCCCCCTGAGCACCACATTCCCCCTCGGCGCGCGCACGGCCTTCGAGGACGCGGCCACCCTGCCCCTTGCGCTCGGGACGGCGTTTATTGGGCTGTACCGCACTCTCGCTATCCCCCCTTTTATCACCGGTGATACGAAGGAAAAGGACAAGGTGAAAGGAAAGCCCATATTGATATACGGCGCCTCCAGCTCCGTCGGCGCCTACACCGTGCAGCTCGCCAAGCTCTCCGGGCTGTACGTCGTCGGCGTCGCCGGCTCGAGCGCGGAGTACGCGCGCAGCCTGGGGGCGGACGTGGTGGTGGACTATCGCGGGAAGACGCCGGAGCAGATTAGCGCTGAAATCACTAAGGCGGTCGAAGGACATGGGGCGCTGCATCTTGTTTGTGAGTGTGTGTTTTGCTGCGTTGGGTCTGCGCGGTTGCGCTGGTAGCGTGTGCGGGGTCCGCTGGCAGCGACGCCGACGCTTGTATTTTCACGCCGCTGCTTGCATTTCCACCCTGCTGCTCGCGTTTTCACCCTGTACTGATGCTTTCATTTTGGTACACAGACGACGCAGTGAGCACCCAGTCCACGCGCCTCATCGAGCTCGAGCTGCTCGGGAAGGCGGGCGGGGGGAAGCTGTGCAGCGTGTTGCCGTGGCCGGAGGAGTTGAAGGTGCCGGTGGGGGTGGAGGCTGTTTGGACTAAGGTACGTTGGATTTTTCGCGGTGTTTTTTTTTTTGGTTTTTGGGGGGCGTGGTTTTTTTTGGGGGGGCGCGCTTTTGTGAGGCTGGGAGCGCGGTTTTGAGGGGGCCGGGCGCGCGTTTTCCGTGGCCACCTCGCGCGTTTTCGTGGCGCGTTCCACGCGTTTTTTGTGTCTATCCCACTTTTTTCGTGGCTACCTCGCGTTTTTCGTGGCCCCATTCCCGCCTTTTTTATGGCGCATTCCACGCGTTTTCGTCGCCCGTCCCGCTTTTTCGTGCCCCATCCACCCGTCTTTCTACGCCCATTCCACTCGTCTTTTAGCTGACACAACACAACAACAGTGCAGCGCAACATACGAAGAAGACACAGAGTTCGCCGCCAAGATGTACGTCCCCTTCCCCTCCCCATCTCCCCTTCTCTCCCCATCCCTCCCCTCCATCCCTCTCCCCTTCCCCTCTCCCTTCCCTCCTCCCTCCCCCTCCTCCCTCTCCCCTCTGTATAATTTCCTTGCAACCGAATCTAATCCCCCCTTGCCACAAACAGGTACCGCGCCCTCTCCCCCCTCGTCGACTCCGGCCTCTTCAAGCCGAACCGCGTGCGCATCATCCCAGGGGGATTGGCGGGTGTCCCCAAGGGCGTGGAGATGCTGGGGAGGGAGGAGGTGAGTGGGGAGAAGTTGGTTTATTTGGTGGGGGATACGCCTGGGCTGTGAATGGGAGGGTAGGGGGGGAAGAGGGGTGTAGGGAATTGTGGTTGAACTGGGTGTACGCGTAGATTCTTGAAGCTGTATTGGGCTCCTCGATGTTAATGTTTATTTCATCGTCATTGTTTTAAGAATCACTAGTCGCTGGTTCCTCCCGTACAACCTCGGAGATGTGGTAAGTGTGTGTTATTCTCCGCACGATACATACGTACGTGGCGCGAATGAACACTCGTACGACGTACAGTATGTACATGTCTGGAAAACATGGAAAACATCTTCCTCTTGGAACGTGCAAGGGCGTCCAGAACCGTGCGGGATTCGACATCGTACCACGCTCGGAAATCTCGAAGCCGAAGTTGAACTGCAGACTTGAGATTCAGTGAGGCTTGTATTCAACGCGCGAGACGCATGGATGGTATGTAGCACTAGCACAGTACGATCTCCAGGTAAGCAGAACCAATTCCCCGCGGTCAGTGTTATATGCGAATGGAAAGGCCTTACCCTTGACGACATAAGTCCCGTAGTGCATCCTCGACGAAGTGGCCGAACACGAAAAATGCCCGGTGGCCCAGCGATTTCAAAGTGGACGCGCAGGATTAGTGCGCCATGACATCCAGGACCCGGTCACCCTCAACTTGAACGTGTCCCCGTGCTTGAGCAGGACCGCGCGGATCTCGAGGAGCCTGTACCAACGTCGATGGTTTCGCAGGAGGTGGACGCATTGAGAGGGCCAGAGATAGACACGTTGAAAGGGCGTACCGCGATGTGACCGTGGAGGGCACTTCCTCGACGAAGGGACTCGATATCTGTTTTGGCGAGGTTGCGCAAAACAAAAATCAGACAACTGCGCATTATGCAGGTAAGCAACGAATTCCCGAGCAGCATGGCGATACTTAAGCAGCACGAACGAGTTATCTCTGAGCTCAGGGCGCAGCTTGGAGAAGCCAATCCAATGAATCGGTAGAAATGCCAACGTGCGATGATATGCAGAACGACCTCCGTCGCGGAAGCAATCTTTCCTGGCATAGCTAGCGTCTTCGTGATGATGGACCGACGCCTAGTTCTCACCCCGGCGCTCACTGCTTAGGTACGCGTGCGGATCTCGGGGAACGTGCACCGACGTCGACGGTTTCGCGGGAGAGATGAGCGCGTTGAAAGGGCTAGAGATGGGCGCGTTGAAAGGGCCAGAGATGAACACGTTGAAAGAGCGTACCGCAATGCGAACGTCGAGAACACTTCCTCGACGATGGTATCTTCGGAGGCTTGGAACTCGATTGCCGCTTTGGCGAATTCGCAGAGAGCGCAGACGAATGAGTGCGCCCGGACGCGCGCTGTGACGGAGGAGCCAGAAACACAAGCCACATCGTCCCCCTCGAATACATCTTGCAGACCAAAAATCAGACAACTGCGCATCATGCAGGTAAGTAACGACTTCCCGACCGGCATTGATGTCGATACTTAAGTAGCACGCACGGGTTATCTCTGAGCTCACAGCGCAAGCCCAGTAGGTGCCAGGTGGAAATGTCAATGTGCCATGACATCGATATGCAGAACGACCTCCGTCGCGTAAGCAATCTTTCCTGGCATAGCTAGCGTCTTCGTGATGATGGACCAACGCCTTGAACTCACCCCAGCGCTCAGGTACGCGTGCGGATCTCGGAAAACATATGTATACCAAGGAAGGAAATATATCAGTGTGGATGGACGTCAAGGCGAGCGTTGCGAGAGACGTACTGCGAGGTGAATGTCGAGAGGGCCTCTCCCGGCTGAGGATGATGTCCTCGGAGGGTTGGGACTCGATCTCCGCCTTCGCGAGGTCGCGGAGAGCGGTGAGTTCAAGCTACCTAGCGCCTCAGTGATTCATGCGAGAGTGTACATATTGTCGTGTATACCTTTGTGACGAGCCTGGGGAGCGATTTGTGCGACGCCGCAAGGGACGGCACGTTAGCGTTTTCTGCACCTATTTTGCCAGTCTTCCGTGAAGAAAGCGGCGCGAAGGCGATGCTCGAGGTATACAGGTAGTATATCATCGCCTTCCAACTACAAAAGAATTCGCTCAGTCAGCGGTCACGAAATTATCTGGTGTGGTCTGGTACGCACGTCTTGTATGCTATGTCCTTGACGAGGATTACTTTCGAGGGAGTGGAGTGCTTAACGTTGGGATAAGGGCGTCGGATTTCGGCGCGGGGGACGCTATGGGCGCGCTATCTCTACCCTCGGCTGGAGACATAGTACCTGTTAGCCTGTAACAGTATCGTATCATGAAGTACATATCATTTGACTTACCATAATTCGCGATATCTCCATATCGACGTCGGGCGCATCTACGTCCATCGTTTCGTCTTCGTCGAGATCGCTATCAGACGAGTTATCGTATTCAGCGGCGGCCATATTTCCTGATGATGGACTTGGCACAAGTCGCTCGATAGATTATAATGGGTATATCCATCTCGCAGCGTCATTCCAACATACCGCCCTCCTCCTCATATTTCAACATGGTCCTCAGCCCAACCAGTTTACACCTCCCTGATCTCTTGTCGCTCTGCCCACCGAACCTGATCGGCCATAAAAATCCTCACGACACTGCTGCCGCCGAGTCCAGTGCGTGGGTAGCCAGTTTCGGCACACTCACAGACAAGCAGCTCGAGTTCCTTCTGCTGTCCAACCTCGGGGAGCTCTCTTCGCGGGCAAGCCCGTACGCCCCTTGCGCGCAGTTCCGCGTATGCTGCGACCTCCTCAATGTCGTCTTTGCCTTCGACGCGTTGAGCGACCAGAGCACGCGCGCCGCGCAGGAGAGCGGAGACGTGCTGCTCAGTGTCCTGCGGGACCCCGCGTGGGACGACGGATCGTCTCTCGCGCGGATGATGCGCGAGTGAGTCGCATCGCGATATACTGTGCTGCTTGCAACGCGGCCGCACTGACGACGCCGCTGCTAGATTTCTTGCGCGCCTCTTGCAGTTCGCGTCGGAGGGACCCGTGCGGCGCTTCCTCCAGCATTTCGAGGAGTACGTTCGGGCAGTGGTCAGTGAGGCCGCTCTGCGCAGCGAGGGGCGTGTCCTAGATGTACCGTCGTTCACGGCGCTCCGCCGCGAGAACAGCGGCATACGCGTGTGCATTGCGCTCTCCGAGTGTGTACTGGGCGTAGACCTGCCCGCCGCAGTTTTAGCTGACCCGACGTTCACGAGTGTGTACTGGGCTGCAGTCGATATGGTGTGGCTGGCAAATGTAGGTTCACTGCACTGTTCGATCGCAGTTTTGTCCCCGTGCTGACTGTGTGGATCGGCTGCGGTAGGATGTTGTGAGTATACGCAAAGCCGTGTGACCATCTTCTGAGCCTGCTCACGGTGTGAGCGTGCAGTATAGCTATGCCATGGAAGCGCGCATGGGTCTCGCCGGAAACAACTTTCTCACCGTCCTCATGGCGGAGGGCGGCATGGACGTGCAAGCGTCTGCCAACTACGCAGGCGTGTACTTTGCGGAGCTGATGGCTACTTTCGTCGAGCGGCGCGCGCACCTGGAGTCTCGGGGCTCCTTAGTCGACGCCAATGTGGTCCGGTGCATCGACGCGATGGGGCACTGGGTGGTAGGGAGTGTGGAGGTGCGTGTTTCCCTGGACCCTGGACGTCTGACGTTTGCTGGATTTTGTTGAGCTGTGTATGCACAGTGGTCACTCGAGAGTGAGCGGTACTTCGGACGGGACGCTGCCGAGGTCAAGAGAACGCTTGTCGTCCAACTACGGCCTGGAGACGAGATGGCAAAGCTTTGAAAGCGAACACGGGGAGCGAGTATTCATTCCTTTGTAATACTGAAATGTCTTTCGCTTAGCCTTCCTCTTCTTGCCCCACGCTGTCGATAGAGGGGTTGATCTATCAGCTGCCGTCCTGAGATGTGGCGGTACATACATGACATTAACGCTTGGACATATACGCCTACATAGGCTTAAGGGAATGCTGGCTCTTGCAAAGAATGCCAAGAGCCGTCCAGGACGAACTCGGTTACCAGTCGTACCACACGAGATTCGACGCCGCGGGTGAATGGCAGACCCTGTCCACCCTCGAGATCCATGGGCCCTCGCATCTCATGGACCAAATGGATATTAGCACTATACCTTTTCGAGTAAGCAAAACGGTTCCCGGTTGACGAATGCTAGTAGAGATGGCATACCCTTCATATACATCGTCGACGAAGTAAACGCATACGATCCTGTTCCAACTTCCATCGAATATACCCCTCGAATGAATATACTTCTGTAGATCAGTGCGCCATGATATCCAAAACCACGTCCTCCGCATGCAGGATTTCACCGCGTACGGCCCTCCGCATCATGCCCTGCAGCGCCGCCGACGACTTGAGCGTGTCCCAGTGCATGAACAGGAACGCGAGCTCCAGCTTGCGGATTTCGGGGAACCTGCACTGACGTCAACGGTTTCACGGGAGAGATGAACGAACTGAAAGGGCGTACTGCGATGTGAACGTGGAGAATACTTCCTCGACGATGATATCTTCGGACAGCTGAGACTCGATCTCTGTCTTGGCGAGATCGCAGAGAGCGGTGAGTTCAAGCTACATAGCGCCTCGCTAATGAGCGCGAGGGTTGAAGCGAGAGTGGATTGTCGTGTCTACCTTTTTGGCGAGCCTGTAGATCGATTTGGGCGACGCCGCAAGGGACGGCACGTTAGCGTTTTCTGCGCCTATTTTGCCAGTCTTCCGTGAAGAAAGCGGCGTGAAGTTGATGTTCGATGTGTACAGGTAGTATATCATCGCCTTCCAGCTATGAAAGAATTCACTCAGTTGGTGGTCACGAAACTATCTGGTGTGGGTCCGGTACGCACGTCTTGTATGCCACGTCCTTGACGGGAATCACTTTCGAGGGAGTGGCGAGCGGAGTCGTCAGCATTGGGAGGGCGGCCTCGTTTTTCGTTGAGGGAATCGCGATGGGGGCGCTATTCCTGGCCTCGGCTGGAAAGGTAGTACTCCGTCAGGAGTGCAACATAAAGTGGACATTTGACTTGCCGTAATTCGCGTCCTCCGAGCCGGAATCCTCTTTCAAGACCCCCATATCGACGTCGGCCGTTTCGTCTTCGTCGAGGTCGCTATCAGAGGAGTAATCGTATTCGGCCGCGATCATGTCGTATGGCATCCATTGGGTTTGGACATCATTCGAATAAGTCAATGGTTTGCACTCGTCGATCACTGAGGTAGTGGATGTCGTGTCAGTGTTTCTGAGACGATATAGTGACAGGACTTACAAGTATCGAGGAACTTCGACTGTCCCCGGAGTGAGTCCGTGGCGGCAAATACGGGCAGGGGATCCTTGACTCGGACGATTGCATCTTCTAGGTATCGCCGGGAGAACAAGGTGAATTGCACATCAACCGCAGGTTTCCCCTCGATTTGCTGGTAGATATTATGGAGGATGGTGGGGTGTGTTATGACGGGTGGAGCTGCAGGCGGAGGTGGAGGCGGTGAAGTGGACTTTACTGACGGGATACTAGGTTTGGTTGGCGCAGGGGAGATGCTCAGTGTTAGTTGAAAACCGCCTTCCTTCCGGTACACAGTGTCTTCGCCCCAGAGGTCTCTCCAAGGCATGTATTTAGCAAAACCGTACCCTGTGTCCTGCTCAAAGTCGGTGGACAGAATTCGCAGGGTGCTGGTCTCGAGGATGTCGTCCCCTTCCAAGGACTGGATCTGAATGATTGCTTGCACCTCTGGGTACATGTCGGGCGACGCGGGTAAGTATGTAGTCCGGCCATTAGAGGTAAACCCCGACATGTTGAGTCTCCGAGTCGGTAGCTGACATGTCTTCAAGTTTGGGAACGTGGATAGACATCCTCCAACCATAGGGAAGATCCGTGAAGAGCCTGTGGCTCTCTGTCCTCGACAACCCCGAAAGACCGGTACAAAGGACCGTCGCCTTGATTTCGCTGAAATCGGCATGTGCCTTCTTCAGAAGTGTCGACATCGTTTAGCACCCGTAACTGCGAAGGAGAATAGATCGCGCAGAAGGAGACTACAGATCAACGAGAGTGACACTGCCAGAACTTGAAAGGGCTGGAGCGACGCGTTGAAGCTCACGGTGTTACGCGGCGGGGGCTGTGTGCGCATGCTTGGTCAGGTGGCGGTTAATGTCCACTGCGGCGGACGATAGTCTCCCGTACAGTAGGCAGCCACACGAATAGGAAGATAATCGTTCCTAGATCCCGCTGACGCGCGCAGACGTACATGAATGCGACGGTGAGCCCACTTCGCCACGAGAGATTGGTGCTACTGCAAGTTCGCCAAATTATCTGCGACCAGTATCACGATAATTGTATGAAATGGATACACCGTCAACAGACTGACAATATACTGGCAATATATTACCTTCCTGGCCTCCAAAAGACACAGAACCAGAGAGACTTCAGTGCCTGATGATATCTAGGACCACATCGGCTGCGTGCGGGAGTTCGCCCTGCATTGTCCTCATCATAATGGACTGGAGCGCCGCGGAGGTTTTGACCTGATCCCAGTGCTTGAGCATAAACTCGAGCTCCATCTTTCGTATGTCGACAAACCTTTATAGCAAGTTGAGTGCGAGACATGAGCATGCGGGTGGCAATGAGGGACGTACTGCGATGTGAACTTCGAGAACATTTCCTCGACGATGATATCTTCAGACAGCTGCGACTCGATCTCTGCTTTCGCGAGGCTACACAGGCTTTCAATCCCCAGCTGAAGTCTCACATTCATTAATGCAGCAAAGTGGATCAGGCGAACGGCGTGCCTACCTTTTTTGCGAGCCGGTAGGTTGATTTAGGCGACGTTGCGATGGAAGGCAGGGCGGTCTTCTCGACGCCAATCTTTCGCGAAGAGAGCGGCGCGAACGTGATATTGGACGAGTACAGGTAGTATATCATCGCCTTCCATCTGCCGACAGGTTTCCAGTATGCAGTCAGCAGTGATGACATTCGTTTTGTTACAAGTTGTACCCACGTCTTGTACGCGACGTCTTTGACGTAGACTACCCGAGGCGGATTGGCGAGTGAACGGGCTGATGTTTGGAGAATCGCGTCGTACCTAGGTGGATCTGTCAAAGAGATGATCGTCAGCATGGTAGGGCCCAAAGCGACTGTATAACTGGCCTTGATTTATGGAGCCAGAATCCCCATCCGAGACCTCCATGTCGATATCCGGCGATTCTGCATCAGCATCCTCCTCGAGATCGCTATCAGAAGAGTAGTCATACTCGGCTGCATCCATATTGCACGATACAGGCCATTCGGACGGGGCGGCATCAGAGCTGGTGTCGAGAGTCACTTAGAAGCTTGTCAAACGGACGCCATGCTTCTGTATAACAGCGGAAAACTTACAAGCGTCCAGGAGCTTTGAATGTCCCTCAATAATCTCCCTGCTCGCAAATACTGGCAATGACGCCATGCCTCGAACGACCGTTTCTCGTTTGTGCCGCCGAGAAAACAATACAAATTGCACGTTTACAGCGGATTTCCCTTCAATTTGTTGGAAGAGATTGTGGAGGACGGCTGGATGTGAGAGGATTGGGATAGGTGGAGGCGAAGCTTCTGGAGCTTTGCAGGACGTCTCTGAAGGAGCATCGGTCGCCGGTGAGATATCCACTTTAACCTGAAACCCCCCTGCTCGCGAACACACAGTCCAGAGCTCTTCCCAGGGCATCAATGTAGTGGTACCATACCCTTTGACGCGCGGATTCGTCATAGCGGTAGATGGAATGCGCAGGGCATGCGTTTTGAATTGGCAGTCGCTCCCTAGCGACACGAGCTGAAAGGTAGTTTGCAAATCCGGGTACGCGTCGGGAGATGAGAGGGTGGATTGTGGCCACCAAACGAACACTCCAGCGTACGAGATCTCGTCGTCTGGGGCATCTTTTAGTACAGGCACGTCGACGGAGAGCCTCCATCCATATGGAAGATCTGTGAAAAGCCGGTGGCTCTTTGTCCGCGTCAAGCGAGAGAGACCTGAACAAAGAACTGTCGCCTGGACACTGAACTCGGTGTGTGCTTCCTTCAAGGTTAGAGACATCCTGGATACCTGACGAAATGCAGAACGGATAGACAGATACAAGCTCGCGTTCGTTGGCGACAAGAAGAGAGGTGAAGTATGTAGCGCCCTAAAAATCGCGTACTTAACGTTAACGGTACACGCGGTCACCAGGTGTTCTTAGGTTCAGCACGTGTGCTCGAGTGCTCGACGCGTCTTGCACAACGCGACGGCATTAATATTGACGATGCGTATCATGTTAACGACTAAAGGAAACAAAAAGGAAATACACTACTTATGCGTGACATTGAGTATGATTACATGTGCTAGGGGAGGGTAGACATAATTTGCGCAACATGCAGCTGGCGTTTGGTGCATGGTGGCAAGCAGGCATATGTGTTACTTTGCAACGACCGCGTTGGCGAGACGAGTAAGCGTCGATAGTTTATCGTCGTAAATAATGCAAAAAACATGGCTGCCCTGCAATATTCAAGTAAGCGAACGATTTGTAGCACTACCGACAGAGGGGAGAGGGCCAAAAATTATAGCCTGACCCAAAGGCCCGGCGACTGACCTGATGGACCGTGTCCTAGTCAGCCTCAGTGCGTCACAATATCCGCGACCAAGACAGCCGTATGCGGAAGCTGCTTCAAGAGCATGGAGCGCAGGGCAGCAGACGATTTCATCGTATCCCAATGCTTGAACAGGAACTCGAGCTCCATTTCGCGTATCTCGACATGCCTATTCCAAACGAAAGGTGTCAATGGGCTTGCGCAAAGTATACTGCAAGAGACGTACCGCGACGTAAACTTCGAGAACACTTCCTCGACGATGTTGTCTTCGGATATCTGAGACTTAATCTCCGCCTTCGCGAGATCGCACAGACCATTGAGTTCGAGCTGGCATTGCGGAGTGATAAGCACGACAATGAGCATAAGAGAAAAGTATCGCTTACCTTCTTTGCGAGTCTGTACATCGACTTGGGCGATGTCACTACGCATGGGACGTCGGTCTTCTTCTCATTGGCCACTTCATTGGTCTTCCTTGAAGAAAGCGGCGCGAAAGTGATTTTTGAGGTATATAGGTAATATACCATCGCTTTCCAGCTGTGAAAATCGCGTATATTTAGGTGTGATGGCAGCATTTAATGCACAGGATCAGTACGCACGTTTTGTACGCGACGTCTTTGACCGGGACCACTCGTGACGGGTTGGGAAGTGGATCCGTTGGCGTTTGCAAGTTAGCTTCGTATTTCGGCGCAGGCGTCGCAACGCGCGCGTTGTTCCTGGCTTCGTCTGCGCACGAAGTAGTCCATTTAATCGTAGGGTAATGTCGAGTGGTGGTAATCGGACTGACCGTAAGTTGTGTCGTCCGAGCTAGAATCATATTTCGAGATGTCGTCCATGTTCACTTCGGGTACCTCCACGTCGACGGATTCGTCTTCGTCGAGATCACTGTCGGAGGCGTAGTCGTATTCATCGACGGAGATGTCGTGCGACACCCATTGAGGCTGGATGCCATCCGCGAGGGATGCCCCGGCATCATCGATCACTGAATCAACCGCGTCGAGTGTCAGCGAACAATTTTAGTACGGAATATTGCACAAAGACTTACGAGTGTCTAAGCACTTCGATTGACCTCGGATTAAGTCAAAGCTAGCGAATAACGGCCGGGGGTCTTTAGCTCCAACGAGCGTCTCCTGGATATGCCGTCGAGAGAACAAGATGAATTGCACATCTACGGCTGGCTTTCCCTCGATTTGTCGGCAGAGGTTGGTGAGTAAGGTAGGATGCGAGAGGACGGGTAGCGGAGGGGGCGACTCTTTGGGAGGTGTAGAACTAGAGTTGGTCATCTCGGGAGAGGGCTTGGGGATGATGGACACTTCAATCTCAAAGCCGCCTTCTTTTCGACAGACAGACTCCTCTCCCCACAGTTCCTGCCAGGGCATGAACTGAGGGCGACCATACCCTATTCCTGGGTTCATGATTGTACCGGAGGGAATGAGGATGCTCGCCGCTTTCAATTCACGATGGCTGTCCAAGGACCGAAGGACTATAACAGCCAGCAACTCCGGGTATGTATCCGGAGATGCACTCACGTATGATGGCCACCGTACGTAGACTCCCGCGTATGGATTTTTATCGACTTTCGTGTCTTCGGAATCGGAGTTGGCAACATCATCATCCGCAATATCTTCAAGCTGAGGTATGTTAACCTGGAGTTGCCATCCACAGGGTAAATCGGTGAACAGTCTATGAGCCTCCGTCCGCGATAATCCAGATAGGCCCGTATAAAGGACCGTCGCGCGTATCTCGAAATCCGCATGCGCCTTCTTCACGATCGTAGACATCGATGAATTGCTTCTAATGATATTTCAGATAGCCATGCAACCGTGACAGATGGGTTCTACTTTACCTTGAACAGAGTGTTTGCGGCAGGGAGAGAGTTCAGCGATGATCGTTGACGTCGAGGATGCGGGCGGGTAGCGGATGCGTCGTGCGCACTACGCAACGGATGGAAATCGATCACGATATCGTACGGATCCTGATACGAGCGAGGCCGTCACGGCGTAGCTGCGGAGTGGAGATTCTCATCGGCCAGCCCTTAAGTGGCAGGGTGTTTAGCGCTCGTACGAGTAGGCGCTGGTGGGGCATTAATATTGGTGCCGATGGATAAGCACGATACCATACTACCTGAAAGTTTACAGAGGCGACACCTCCCGAGCACCCTGATGTCTGATCTGAGCCGATACGTCTGCCCGACAGTGAGTAGCCCGGATAAGTCTGTATGAGACGAGGGAACGTCGCAATTGCTCCTTCCGAAGCAGCCAGCAGCGGTGTGGTGTACGGGGCATTGAGCTACTGTCTGATTAGTACGCGGTCTCCTCGCCATGACCACATCGGACGCTGTATTTTGTCGACTACCTGGTGAGCAGTACGGTGTCATTGAGCTCGCGGGATTCACACATCCGGATCCGGTGCAAGCACACATTCATACTCAAAACCTGCAAATACACAAGTCAATAAGGCACGTTGATACGCATATTCCTTATCGACTCACCGAAGACACCCACTCAACGCTCAGATAATCAAGCATGAACGTACTTGCTAGACCGTTGAGCCTGTGATTGAGCAGAACAAAATCAAAGTTATAAGAAAAATGATGGGGGCACGCCATATGCTCGCTGAAATTGAATTTCATTAAAGTGCCCGACATTGCCCTGACATGACGGATCAGGGCGACTCCGAACTCGTACATACAGCTGTAGAATACTCAACAAGGCTGCTTATGAGGGAAGAGAAAGCAACATACGCACATCCGCTTGCAGCAAGTTTCTCTCAAGCGCGTACGCCGCAAAACACGAAATACCCGAAAGAAACTATCACGGCCATTTCGATCCGATCTTGCGTCGGCGGTGCATACGCGCTGATAACGCCGCTCCGGGGTTCAATAGCTAATGCACTCGAGCTCCATGGGCCACTCCCGCTGATGTGGCGCTTGGAGATAGACTGACAGAAGGGTGTCAAGCGCGAGCAGGTATGTAGCTGAGATACTTACCAGGCGCCCAACGTCCAACAATAGCTGCTCTTTACGACGGCTCACACAATGTCAGACGCGAGGGGTAGGCGCGTCACCTGTTCCGTGGGTGTAGGTATTTCGGTGCTGCTGCGCACTAGCCTACCCCAGGCACGTCCTGTGTTTATGCGCAATAAGTCCCACGTACGAGCGGTAAGTACTGCGCCCCGAAATACTTAAGAGGGCACGGCCGCCGGCCACCGAGAACCGTCGGGTCATGGAGAATGACCGTAGGGCAGCGCGGGTGAACAGACCAGCCCTCGCAATACCGGTTGGCCCTCAGAGGGTGGGCAGTGCAGGAAATTTCGGGCTGCAGACCGTGTGTGGGTGCATGTATCCGGTTGGAGAGTGCCCGCAGTACTAGTCACATCGGCATCCTGGTTTCACACACTGTGTTCTGTGGAACGCAACACTTGCGCGGAAAATTGGATTCCATAAGAAACCGAGTACAAGGCAGAGATTCGTTACTCAACATGGGGTTACAGATAAAAAACGACTCTGCTCTCCACACACGCTACGCCTCCGTCCTCGTCGCAGATGCCAGCAAACAAGCACATCGATGGTGATATCAGGCATTAGACGCCTGTGAATTTGGGGTATTGCGGGGTTGGCGGGTTAGGATTGATATTGAGTGGAAAGCGCCATGGTATTCACGGAGTAAGAGAGAGTGGCCGTGCATGGTGGAAGGAGGAGGAGAAGGGGGTGGCCGGGCTCCGCACGCCGTAGGCAAACATGCCAAGACAAACTATAAACCCCACTAGTAAAATGACAAAAAATCAGACTAAAAACTCAAATTCGACCTAAAAGCTAGAGTAAACGTAGCCTAAGCTAAGTGTGTATTCGCGGGGACGCTTCAACGTTCTCCTCCTCGACCGCCACGACCTTTTACAAGACGCTGTAACTCTTCCAAAGAGCGCGCGACCGGCGATTGAACGGGATCAATTCCAGGAAAAGAGCAGCCAAGAACGCGGTCGCCAATCTGCCGGTAAAACCTGTACCGTTGCTGCGCCGAGCGTTACTGCAGCCATACTGCAGCCATCTATAATTTCGTTTCAACGCCTGTTCGTTTCTTTTTCTCTTTCTTATATGTTTCGTAGACGGTCTCTACACCCCCATAATCCTTATTCGCCCCCAAAACCTCACGTTCACGCCCGGATCCGCCTCGATAATCATACCCACCCAAACACAAAGTCAATGAAGCTATGGCAGTCCACACGTAGGCTCCTCGACTCCTCCAACCGCTCGTCGTCGCCGCGATATACCCATGAGGAGGACTATGGACTGCTTTACGACCCGGAAAACTCCCCACGAATACCCTTCAGCTCGCCCAAATCCCATAGTCCCGTACGTCGACGCAGTGCGCGCAGTATATTCTTGTCGCTACTCCACCTATGCACCCTCCGACGCGTAATTGTTGTCCTTCTCTCTATACCCTTCCTCTTCGTATGCGCGCTATTATGGTCGGGCGTGCCACCAAGCTACAACGACATACGCGAATTCGAGCGCCACCTTCCGCAGCACAATAGCTCCCAACCGGACGCCGGCATGTACATCCGTTTTCCCGGGCACATCTGGGGCCACGGCTTGAACAATGTCCTGCAAGAAACGTGCGTCCCGTAGTATTCTTTCCAACGCGATCGAATTGACTTACCCCCCCCCCCCCCTGCGCGCAGTCTTCTCATGTCCTACCTCGCGTACAGGACCAACCGCTCGTTCGTATTCGAGGACTATACCTGGTCGCATACGCCTCTTCCGTACACAATATACGACTTTGCGCTGCGGCCGCCGCGGCTCCCGCTCAACGCATTTATTTCTGGGCCCTCGGCCGGCGGCCCCATGCCTCCCTCTGCGAATGCGCGCGCAGCAGTCAGCGCAGAACACTGGGAGAAAGTATGTCCGCCAGCGCGACGACGAATTGTCAGCTCCAAAGACGCGCCGCATTCTGCGGAGGGCGACGTGCTGATCCGCTGGTGGGTGGACACGCTCGCCGCCGTGCCCGACAGCTGCGTCGAGATTGACTCGAGCTCGCAAGTCGTCTTCGACCGGTAGTAAGTAACCCCCATACCCATTCACACTGAATCATTGGTAACTGACAAAAAAAACCAGCTTCTTCGGCGAGCCGCGCATCCTCTCCCTCTGGGACTCCCTCATCACTTCGCCCATCCTCACCGAATTCACCTGGTCCCCGCTCGTGCACTCCGCCGTCGCGCGCAACTTCCCGATGCTGCAGCCGCGCTCCGCGAAGGCGCTGATGGACGTCTCCGCCGCGGGCACGCTCGACGGGCTCGTCGCCGTGCACCTGCGCCGCGGGGACTACAAGCGGCACTGCCCGCGCCTCGCTGGGTGGGGCACCGCGTACATGGGCGTGAACCAGGCGCCGGAGCTCCCGGACCGCCTTGACGCGCTCGCGCTCGCGAATATGACGGGCGCGGACCGCCATGCGGAGTATATGGCGCATTGCCTGCCGAGCGTCGCGCAGGTCGCGGAGAGGCTGAGGGCGCTGCGCGCGGCGAACCCGGGGCTGAGGCGCGTGTATGTGTTGACGAACGGGTGGGGGTGGTGGGTGGCGGGGCTGAAGAAAAAGTTGTTGGAGGATGGGTGGGATGATATGAAGAGCAGTTTGGAGCTGGTGCTCGATGAGGAGCAGTCGTATGTCGCGATGGCGGTGGACATGGCGATTGCTGAGAAGGCGGAGGTGTTCCTCGGGAACGGGGTATGTCTTCCTCCTTCCGACCATTTGTAGCCTCTGCTAACGATTTACCGTCTCGTAGTTCTCGAGTCTCACCTCCAACGTCGTGATGCTGCGTCGTGCAAAAGGCCTGGCCGCCTCCTCCAACCGTTTTCTCTAACCTTTAAACCACCCATCGTTCCTTGCCTCATGGTGCGCTATACACTATTCGTATAATATTAGAACCTACGATCCTTTTGTCGTTCTTGTGTCTAGATTGCACTCTTGACCCACGACTCGGACTTGCATTCAACCTTCTCTGTCTTGTTATCCATTGGACTTTACAGCAAACCAAGTATTTTATATGGTCTCGATCGTGTATTTGTATCCGTCTGCCGCGTAGATTCCCCGCCATATATATGACCCTCGCTCGCCTCTGAGCCTGACAAATAGTCTCCCGTAGGCGACTCGTGAAAGTAGTCGTTCACTAGCGTGCGCCGTGGGCCCCACGCGTGGCACGCTGAGCCACCGAAGTCGGTCATCGATTCTCTACCAATACCATCGCGCACCCAGCATCGGACAGGCATCGTAGAACTACTTACTAGATGCAAGCTGAATGTCCCTAGCGTCGGCGAAGATGCTACAGCGGATATCGCACTCAAGTCGACCAAACGGCATTCGCCTCCCCCCACCGACGTGGTCCTGGCTACATGTCCACCGATGCATCGCGCGCCAGTACTTTACCGAAAAGCCTGCATCTGACCCATCCCCGAAACAGGGGACGCTGTACGACATGCTGGACGCCAATAGGGACGCGTCGCTGGAGGATATCAAGGTGCGCCCCCAATCGCCTTACTGTTGCATGGACGTTGAGCTCACGGACGCAAGCCCTAGTCCCGCTGGTACGATGTGCGTTTCCGCATCTAAACGACATGTGCAGGTACTGACTGACTTCATCGTATCGTACAGGTTGCGAGACAATACCACCCGGACGTCAACCCGAGGGGCCGCGCCGTGTTCGAGCGCGCGAAGAGGGCGTACGAGACGCTGGGGGATGGGGCGAAACGGTGCGTATTATATGCATCTCTCGAGGTGGTCTGCGTGTAAGTGTTTGCGTGCCTGACCGAGGGATCGGTTACAAGGAAGGCGTATGATAGCAAGCTAGACAAAGCCTCTGCACGTACGCAGGCGAAAACGAAAACGAAAACTGCGTCTGCAAAGACGGCTGCGCCTACCGCTGAACGCCCCCCGCAGCCCAACAAGGAACCAGCGCGTCCACCCCCTCGCCCACCGCCTCCTCCCCGTCCTTGGAAGGCGCCGTCCCCACCCCCTCAGCAACCCTCCACACCCCCGTCCTCGCCCCCTCGCGCCCGCCGCGAGTCCATCTACACCTCATTGACATCGAGCCGCAGGAGCGCACGGGAGGCGCAGCGTGGGACGGGCGGGGCACGACGGGATACGGGCGGGACGCAGCGGGAGACGGGCTGGTGGGCACAGCTTGAATCGAGCGCGGCGCAGCGGGAGACGCGGCGGCGGTATGACGATATTTTTACGTCGTGGATAGTGTCCGGGGACAGGCGCTGGCACGTTGGTGTATTTATGGCGGTGATGTGGCTGTCTATAGGGATTATAGAAGAGGTGACCGAGGTTTTGGAGGATGCTATTGAGGAGATGGAGGTGGAGATTGAGAAGCGGAAGCTGAAGCTGAAGCAAAAGCTGAAGCAGAGGGAGAAGGGGGATGGGGATGTGCCATAGTGTTGTTAGGGCGTGTATCAGGATGGGGCATAGCAAGCAAGGTCCTTTGATCTATCTATTTGACAATCTGAACAAATGTTTCTATTTTATAGGGTGGAACGAACGAGGACGAGCGCTCGGTATGAAGCCAATATGCGCCCTCCCATCTCCCCTGCTTTCACGGCACCGTCCCTCGGGTCGTCGTATGCTCAAAGCTCTCTTACTCTCACCCTGTTCTCATACTTACGTTCTATCTCAAAGAATGGGATCGACGTTACGCAGGTAAGCACAACCCAGATCACACCTTACGCGTATCGCCCACCATGGACACGCAGTCTCCTTTTGCTTTAAGACAGGATCCTGACTGTCTGTAATGCAGTTTTCAAGTCACTCCCCCTACTCCGGATCGTGCGAGCCAGCGAGATTACACTGGTGCATAAGCCGGGGTCCAAAATCTTGGCCCGTCACGCTGTGCCACACACCTGTATTCGCCGACGGTCCATAATCAGCGTCGTGGTTCGTCGAGAAAGCGTGCAAACGCAGACTCATCTGTTGTAAAATATGCACAGGTCGCCGTCCGACCACTCGTGCGCGTACACGCGCTCCGGCGCGATACCCGGTCGCATCAGCCTGCACGCCATCGTCAGCCACAAAGGGGGGTATATAGGTAGAAATGTACGCACTCATATACGATCCTGCGCACCTCCGCGAGGTCCTCCACGACGCGCTCCTCTGCATCCGGCCCATCGCGCAGATACAGCTTCCACACGCACGCGCCGTGAATCTGCAGGCTCTTCTCGCCCGTGCGCGGGTTCGTCCAGCACATCGGGTACACCTTGCACCCGTCCTCCGCCCACTCATAGTCCCCCAGCGTGCGCTCGCGGCCCTCGGCGTGCAGCGTGAGCCCAGTAGCGTGCGCGCGCGCGGCGCCGATGAAGGTGTACGGGCGCGGGGCGTATGCGACGCGCGAGTGCAGGGCGAGCGCGCGGAGGGGTGGGGGGAGGGCGGCGAGGGAGGAGGAACCGGAGACAAAGGCGGTGGCGCCGGGGGCGGCAGGGAGGGTGTCGCCAGTGCCGTCGTCGTATCGGATCGTTTGCGTGGGGCCGGAGGGCGTGTGGATGCCCAGGAGCGTCGTGACCTGTGCGTTTCCGTCGTCAGTAAGAGGTTATGCTTAGGGTATGGTGCGTACGTACGACGGGCGGTGGGATGTCGTATAGGGCGGCGTCTATGTGCCAGCGGTAAAACCGCGTGTCGCCGCGCGTGAGCTGCTCGGCGCTTAGCTGGTCGCGGTGGAAGGACTGGTGCGTGGGGTGGTGGAGCACTGCGTCCCGAATGCCTGCGTAGTGCGGCAGCGTCGATTGCGGAAATTGCGAGAGGGGTCCGGAGCCTAGGACCTGCACTTGCGGGCACGATGGGATTGTTACTCCGTCCTGGATCGCGGTGAGTTCGTATGACCTAGACTGTAGGATGATTTACACATACTTTTTTCAGGATGGAGTCGTCTCTCCTCATCGTACTGCCATGTCCGTAAGATCTGGATTGCGGGTCGAATCTGGTGTGCAGTCGCTCGGTTAGCTGGAGAGCCATGGGCGGTATCACAACCATACCTGTTCGTTAGTGCGAATTGGATCTCTGGCGTGCATTCCTGCTGGTCCTTGAGCACGAGGACCTTGTGACGGTAGAGTGCATCCTCGAGTACGGCAAATTGCTCATCTGCGCGCGTCAAGGTGAGTATTATGTGACTTTCGAGCTGATAACGTGTCCTCCTCACCGCTTAGATTTTTGAGATCAACATCCTCGACGACGGCGCCAAAGGACACTTTGCTGTCTTGCGGATGCTCAAGGGGAACGACGTGCATAGCGATGGCGGGAAAACGAAATACGGAGACCGACGTTACATGCGAATTCCGGTTTATGCGTCAGGAGGTGGGGGACAGGGGCTATTCAATTCGATCTTATCTTTCCGGCAGGCAATTCCGAAAATTTTGCCGCCGGATTTGCGAAAGCCCCTCGAGCTCCGCCTACCTACCTACCTACCGGCCAGCCAACAGCTAATGCTCGAGCACAGTCTCAGGGTCCATCTGCGTCGCTGAACCTACGCTGAACGGTGAGCAGTACATTCGTCGCAAATTACACTTCTGGTCAATCGCTGACCTTTACTTTGCATTAATTTTAACAGGTTGGACTTGGCAGGGTCTGGAGCGCGACCAATACTTCAAATGCCTATCTAGTATCTTTTTCTGGCTTGCGATATCTTAGCGATGCCAGCAATCTTTTAGATCCGCGCGGGAGATAAGCACGCCCGGCTAGAACAGGATACCCCGCGAATCGCTTCGGTGCCTCATATTTTCTCTACCGCCGACTAAGTTGCTTAAATACTGAAATGATTTTGAAAAACGCCAGCGCGCTTCGACCCACGTTCATCCCAACCAACATGTCTGACTTCACCAACGACGTTGACGAGAAACGGACCCACTCTCCTCCGGCGGTCTCTAGTCCCCCTCCCGCACTCCCATACGATGGCCCTCATACAGTCGAGGAAACTAAACTTACGTGGCCCCAGCGTGCGCGGTGGCTCTTTTCACGCGACGCCTGGGTGGGCGACTACGACTACGCAGCACTGTTCACGCCCAACATCCCCTGGCTGACCGCGAAACGCGCTCGGAAGGTCGAAGCGCCCTTCTTCGCCATCGACGCCCGTCTGCCTTTCCTCCTCGCCATCCTCCTCGGCTTCCAGCATGCCCTCGCCATGCTCGCAGGGCTTACCAGTCCACCCCTCATCCTTGCTGGCTCTGGCGGCGCCAACCTCTCTGCTGCCGACCAGCAGTATGTTATCTCGGCGGCGCTCATATTCTGTGCGTTCGGAACCGCTGTCCAGATCACACGCTTCAAGATATGGAACACCGGGTACTATATCGGTACCGGCCTGATCAGCGTTGTGGGGACGAGTTTCGGAATCGTGCCTCTCGCGACAAACTACCGTATGTCGTTCTTTTTTCTAATAACGTGAAATGCGCTGACTTGACTTCGGGCAGTTTCACTGCGCTACAAGCGCGGGACGTGCCCCTCCGACGCTAACGGTGTACATCTCCCATGCCCCGAGGGATATGGTGCGCTTATAGGAACCTGCGCGGTCACTGCGCTATTCCAGATCTTAATGGCGTTTATACCGCCAAAAGCTCTGCGCCGGATCTTCCCTCCTATCGTGCGTATGTCCCATCTTTTCTTCCAACGACGAAACTGACGACGTCCTGTCTTTTTCAGGTCACCGGATGCGTGCTCGTGCTTGGCGGTATCAACCTCGTCAGTGCTGGTATGAACAACTGGGCGTCAGTGATTTTTTCCCACATTGGCGCTACCTGAATGCTAATCAATGTCTATACCAGTGGTGGAAGTGGTAGTTGTGCTGCTCGACCAACTACGGGAGACTTTGTCAACTGCCCGTCGAATTCTGCACCGCATCCGCTCCCGTGGGGCAGCCCGGAGTTCATCGGTCTTGGCTTCTCCGTTTTTATCAGCATTATCTTAATCGAAAGGTTCGGAAGCGCGTTCATGAAGGTATGTTCAATACTATCTGTTACCAAGAATGCCTTGTTTATACGATTGTGCTACACAGAATGCCAGCGTCATCCTCGGTTTGATTGTGGGCATCATCATCTCTGCTGCCACGGGATACTGGGACCGTTCCAGCATCGATGCCGCGCCAGGAATCACCTTCATTTGGACAACGACATTCCCTCTCTCCGTCGATGGCACACTCGTCCTACCGCTCATAGCGACTCTCATAACAATTGCCCTCGAGTGCATTGCTGGTACGCATTGCGGTTATACTTCTGTACGTGCCTTCAGCTGATCTTCATTTCTCAGACATCACTGCCTCTTGCGATGTCAGCGAGGTCGAGGTCGAGGGCAAAGTTTTCAACACCCGTATTCAAGGCGGCGTGCTCGCAGACGGGCTCAACTCGCTTATAGGTGCACTTGCGACAGTGACCCCTACCACGACATTCGCACAGGTGAGCCTACTCGAGTTCCCTTTTCATCTATGCCATCCTAACCGATGTGATCAACCAGAATAACGGTGTTATCTCTCTCACTCGCACTGCTAGTCGGTCGGCCGGTTACTGCTGCTGGTATGTGTTCCTTCGGTGACATTGTCTATCGCTACTGACCTACCTCCTTACCAAAGCTTCTGGCTCTTCATCATGGGCATTGTTGGAAAATTCGGCGCAGTTTTCGTTGCGATGCCAAGCCCAGTGCTCGGGGTACGTTCTGCACACTGTCCAGTGAAGGCCGCAAATACTGACTTGAAATTGGCCAGGGAATGACAACGTACCTGTTTACAAGCATCGTCGTGTCTGGCATTCGGGTACTCGGGTACATTACGTGGACACGCCGCTCGCGCTTCATCCTCACGGCGTCGCTCGCCCTCGGTGTTGCCTCCATCGTCGTGCCGACATGGTTCAGTTATTTCTTCACGTATGCAGGAGACAACCAGGCCCTCCAGGGTTTCCTCGACGCCATCGAGTTGATCGTGTCTACTGTGAGTTTTCATGACCTCTACTTTCCAACCTTCGCGGTGCTCATTCACTATCAATGCGCAGTCTTACGTGATTGCGACATTCATCGCCGTCTTCCTGAACCTTATCCTACCTGAGAGCGAAGCAGATGTCGCGAACGAACGTCGAAAAACGCTATTAGCACTGGGCGTCGAGTTGTCTGAATTGAATCAGAGCAGGAACAACCGCGTCGACCAGGTGCAGGACCCTGAGGTCGATTCCCATCGGCCAGAAAAGGGGACAGTCGAGCAGAGTGTCAACCAGGTGTAAAATGCTACGTGTGTTCTCCGTTATTTTTCCGGTATTATTTTAGGTGACTCGTAATAGGCTGTATAGATGTAGAATGCCATCTTTGCTCGCATCGTTGTTGCACGTTCATCTGTGGTGTGATCAGCCTCAAGGCCTGCGCACATGATGCATGGTGAGTGCAAATTCGCCCACCGAGCATCGGCCTCGGTGGGGCTCGACTCAGTGGGGCTCGAGGGCGCCTTGTCCTCGTGTAAGCCGTTTGGGGCAGATTGACGCTCACTCCTGGGACGATTTGATACGATAAGACGTGTGGAATATGCTTTCAACATTCGGTGAGAGTATTGTCGTTCTTCTCTTATTGACTTCGTTGTTCTGAAATAACCGGAACAGCGTAAACAGTCGTGATCCCCGCGCATTTCATTATTTCACTTAATCCTCGATCAACCCATCTGTCGTTCTCATCCCCTCGGAGAGCCCTCGCAATCTCTATCTGGACCCTTCTTCCCATGGGCTGCACAGCTCTCAGGGATAGCAGCACTTGTTCTCAACATCGCCCGGCGTTTTCTTAACTTCGAACCCTGAATTAAGGCTTCAACGTTTGACAGAACACTTCAAAGGCATGTGCCCCAAAGAAAGAACCCCTTTGCATTCGACCAGTACCGCGGCTCATGATATTCGATGTAGCATTTGGGATGCCATCCTCCTGCTCCGACGTCTGCTCCCTGATATCTCCTCCTAAGCCTCGCAGTGTGCATTCCACGGTACCGCGACAGGCCACCTGCATTGCCCTCGTCATTTCAGCGTCATCTTTGCACACCGTGAGTATTCAACATGCCCGTTCATGCCCCGCCAGCTCGTCGTAACTAGGCAGAGTTCCAATTCTTCCGCGTCTTCTGTCGCATCGCTTAGACGTTCGACACCGTTTTACACTATATGCTCGTGCTCTTGGCATACCACGGGCATGCAGGCTGAGGTCATGAGTTGGTGCGTGCCTTTTCTTTCTATATCTCGACGACAAAGATGTTAATGAGCGTTGACACGCGTGGGAAGACCCCGTTCGTCGCTCAATTCAACCGTGGCAGAATTCGAGCAGAGGGTACGTTCACAGCCGCTCGTAGCGCGATAATTCGACATCCTCGTTGTCGATCTCGTGTTGCATCGGTGTTCATCGTGATGACGCAAATAGTATGCCCTTGCGCGCACGCCCCACACACAAAATTACCTCTCCGCAATGGGGCTGTAAAACCGCTGCAAGGCGGTCAGCTCTGCCCGTCCGAGCTGAAAATACCACTCAAACAATGCTGGTAGGCGCCGTCGTCGAAAATTTTGCCATCTAATTACGGAGTCGCGCTACAGGTGCCCTCAAAATTTTCGGGGCTACACAGCTCCGGGTCCTCGTCCCAACAAGCGGCGTATGAGCGGAGATTGTCGTGCGCACGGGGACCTCCAACATCGCATGGGCTGCATTTCGCACTCCGTGGGTCTTCGCGTGGAAGCAACCTCTCGACACGTTGGTCAGTAGGTATGTTTTCTGACCTCCATCGTCATCGGTGGGACACTTACGGTGATTTTTGACGACATACAGAACCCAACCGCGGCGAAATCAAAACGTATAAAAGGACAGGCCTGTCCGACAGTGAAAGGCAACAGTCGACAAGTCCCCGCACTCGCCAGCTGTTAGCCCCCCGAGAAAACTTGAAGCTCAAGCCGTTTCACTTCGACGTTACTCGCCATGTTCACCGCACGCATCACTTCCTTTTTCCTGTTCGTCTTGGCGTTTGGCGTGTTCACCACCTCCGCCATCCCCGCGACCAAGCGTGCCACCCCGGCCGACGTCGAGGACGTCTTGAACACGCTTCAGTCGTCTACCGGCAGCATCACCCCGCAGATCGGTAGGCGTTTCTTACGGCCTCGTCTACACGTCGAGAGACTTCTACTGACGATGGCTACGTGCAGACGCTCTGGTCGCTTCCAACCAGGCAAACAGCGAGAACATCGCGCCCCTCGTCTCCCAGCTCACTTCGGCTCTCAACACCGCCTCGGCCTCGCTCACCGCTCTCGACAAGCGCTCTCTGATTGAGGGTAGGCAGGTGGACAACAATGCCGTCGCGAGCACCGTCGCTGGGGTCGTCTCGAGCATCTCGACGTCGGTCTCCCCCGTCGCCGCCTTCCCCGGAGTAGTCGTTCTGCTCCCAGGCCTCGACTTGGCGCTCAGCGTTGTGCTGAAGGATGTAGAGCACCTCCTGGCTGGCGTTCTTAAGCTCGTCGCTGTTCTGTGGGTTTTTTGGCCACGACTTGATTACTTGTTGCTGACTACCATCCGGCAGGTTGGTTGACGTCGGCGGGCTGCTCAAGTCCCTCGCCTTTACCCTGACGCTCCTCGCTCTGGGCCTCTGAACACGGTCCGTACCCGTCATTTCCTATATTCCTGAAGTGTAAGTAACTGAATGTGCTCATTTTTAGCTAGCAGGCTTTGAGCCAGACTCCGAAGACGAATGTCATGAGAATTGACCGTCAAGTTTTCTCTTTTCTGGGATTGGCAATGATTTGAGTGACTGAATGTACTTACTATGTGGATTTGAACCGTTTACGATGACCTGTTGACACGACCCACGAGTGACGGATAAGAATTCTTGGCCGTTGCGTTTCTTTCTGCAATTCTGCGTACATAAATCCACTGACGAGTGCTCGAGGCAGGCAAATCTATCTCAGGACAGCGAGCTATAATGCTCGTCGATGATTGTAAACAGATAACACCTGCTAATGAAAATGGTAAGTTTAGAAGTGACACGCAACGAAGAGGGAATGAAGCGCAAAAAATTTACAAGTTCCGATGTCCATGTAGAGGAGGTGAGCGACTCTCCGGCACTCTCTCCACACGGTACGATTCATGTGCCCTCGGTTTGTCAGATAGCAGCCTAGGTTACGGTAGCCGATCGGCCACACAGGCCTCACGCTCCACCGTAGCGGTTGTATCCTACATCCTCCCCGAGTAACGCCTTGTACATTTATCCATGGGATTAAATCGATGCGGTCACAGCATATTTTCATTGTGTTCGACTCACCGGTCGTGATTTCAATGCCCTGGGGTCGCGTGGATGCGCTTCAAACGGCGTTTAGCCGCGGTCAATTGAAGCATTGCTTTCCATTACAAGCGCGTCGCTGTGCGACTACTTGGGAATTGATGCTAGAACATTAGCAGAAGTGATCATTTGGCGCCGTCAACGATGCGGAGGTAGCCTGACATGTACCGCAGTAGAGGTCGAACTAATTGCCTCAAAATAAGGTTCTGAACTTGGTTGCATTCCAAATACGGACAGTCAATGAGATGCATTAGAGATGCGCAGGATTGACAGAGTTTACGGACCGTCGGTGTCTGAAGGTTCGCTAGTCCATCCCGTATATAATATGGTCCCTGAGACAACCAATCCAGACAACCACCGTACCGCCTTCTTCCGCTTTGCCCTGCGCATCTCTTCTCTTTCCTTCTCCAAAATACCCAGCGCCTGCTTGAGTGCCTGCTCCTGCCTTGCCAGCTGTTCCAGCTCTGCCGCTCGCGCCGCTTGGTCCTTTTCCCACTTCACCTTCGCCTCTGCTTCTGCCACGGCAGCAGCAGTCTTCTCTGCCTCCTCCTTTTCCCGCCGTGCCTTTTCCTCTTTGATCATCTTCTCTATTCGCGCCACGGCGCTCGCACGCTCTAGCGCCTCCCGCCGCAACACCTCCTTCCGCATGGCCTCGTACTTCAGGTCCGTCGCGGTCTTCTTCTGCGCCGTAGGAAATTTCGTCTGGAACGTGGAGGTCTGCGCACTATGACTCTCCGCCTCAAGCCGCACCCGTCGCCGTCCCAACCCGAGCACGCGACGGATGGTAGACCCCAGATCCGGCTCTCCGGGCACCTTTTTCTTGGGCTTGCTCCCAGGCTTCTTCCTCTCCTCGGCGTTTGCCCGCATCTGCGCCCTGATGAATTGTAGCTCGGGGTTGACCTTTGGTGGCGGCGGCCCCGATTTTTTGAAGGCTCTCAGGATGGCGTCGTCGCGTCGCTCGCGCAGTCGGTGGTTATACAGTTTCCTGCCGCCGCGCACGGATGTTATCATGTGGCCTGGAAAGTCTGCATGAAAGAGTGGACTTACCGTTGTTCAGGATCCCGGAGGACCGTAGCTGCTTTCACGACGGCATCGAACTGAACGCGCGCACGTTTATCTTGGTTGTGATCGACATGCAGCTGTTTTGCGAGCTTTCCGACACATATAAGTGAACGAAGCACTGAGAAACGAGGGCCGACGCACCTCAAAGTACTTGCTCTGTGTTCCATAGCTCAGAGGTGCCCGCGACGAACGACAATGTATCTTGCGCGTACCTCGATCTCGTGTAGCTCTGACTCTGGTGTCACGCCTAGGGTCGTGTAATATGTCGACATATCGATTTTGATTTGTTTGCGTTTCCGAGAGGCATAGCGACGGCAGATGTGGGGGCCAGCAGTCTGAGCGAGGCGGTCGACAGCTGCAAGGCGAGTGGAGAACGAAAAGGACATCGACAATAACGTCCGCCTGCCATGGCAAACACTTGGCAAACACCGTAGAATACTTACCATATTCTTATTTGGTAATACTGGAGGGTTCATTTATGTGGGACCAAGGTCAGCCTCTGACGCCTTCCAGACGCAATTCGTGCACGAATGCGCAATACCAGTGCGTACTACCATCATGCATGAAGACCGTTAGGGAATAGGAATTGTATCATGAGGGCCAATTCGTCCAACTTATGTACACGAACCTGCCCAATAATACATGCTTGCTCACATTTAGACTGTTCATCAGTGTATTATACTATCCAACTACGAGTACGAGTAGATTTAGGCTCGATCGGCCAACCGAACGCCTGCGTGATGCCGGAGACGGTCTCTTCCCGACAGTGCAGCCAGTCCTCGTACGAAGGGAAATCCTCCTCGAAGCGCGGCTGGCAATCAAGGACGAACGCGTTTAGCATCGTGGCTCTGGTGGCGTTGAAACGCCGCTCGAGCCACCGCGGGTCGGAGAGCTGCATCTGGATGGGCTCCTCGACGCCCGTGGGATAATAAAAGCCGAATTCGAGCTGACGGACTGCATAAGCCTTCGCGAAATCGCGGAGGGACTCGCTGCGGGGTGGTTGGGGCGCAGGGGTTTCCTTCGGACTGGACGCTAGTGGCGACTGGGGAGGTCGCGGCGCAGGTCGCGGTGCTTGCCGCGGACCGGATGTGAAGGTTGCGTATATAGAAGCTCGTGTTGCGCGAGGAGGCGGTGGTGGCTTCGTACTGGGTGCGCCTTTGGGGTGCGGTGGTGGTGGGGAGGCTCGGGCAGTCTTGGTCTCGGAAAGAGGCTGTGATTGAGAAGTGGACGTTGGTTTTTGTTTTGTTTTCGTGGAACGTGCCTGTACGGCTTTCGCCGACGTTTTCTTCAGCCGTTTATCATACGCTTTCCTATAAACCCATGCTGGTGAGTTTCGTGCTAGCTTATATGGGAGATAGCGATACGCACCGCTCCCCGTTGTCCGTCAACGTCCGATATGCGATATTCGCCCGCTCGTATGTATCACGCCCCGATGGATTGAAGTCGGGATGGTACATCTTCGCCATCTATACAGCTATCAGCAATCCTGCATCGCGTTCCCAAGAGCTGAAGGCCAAACACACTTCGTAAAATCTAGACTGAAATCTGCACTAGTGAGCTAACGCCATGAAATCACCTATGTGCTACTTTTACGCACCTTGATCTGCGCGGAGGATGCATTTTTGTTGACACCCAGGATATCATATAGCGTCTGAGGGGTTTGGGGCGCATTAGGTGGCTCCGTCGAGTATTGGCGTCGGAGGCTGATCCATGTCCAATGTCGGTTGGCATGTAGCCATGTCCACGTCAGTGGTGGGCCGTAAACGTCTTGAGCTTGACGTGCGGCACACCGCCGCAGCGTCCTCGCAGACATTCTGCGTCCGGGAGATTGTGGACGTCGCTGCGAGAAATCTAAATAACAGAAACACTTGTAGCGGTAAATGTTGGGTAAATGGACTTGTCCTTGAGCTCGGCGAAGTTCAAACATGTCAATTTCGCCGAGGCATTTATTGACCAATCGGAGTAACCCCGCAGAAATCCCACGCCACCGCAAAAAAGGCGCAATCCGCTCGCGCGGTTGTGCAGCGCAGCCTCTCTGCTTGACCTTCCACCCTCACTGCGTTGCCTGTGTGCTGCACTCGTTTTTCTACTGCCATCCGCTACGCCCTCCGGAGCGATACCTTCTGCCATCGCTTGAACGCTACTCTTCGCTTGCCATTAGGTTGACGGGCCTCGTACGGAAGGCAGAACTTGGCACCGCGCATCGCCTAGTTGCTGCCGTTCGAGTCCTCTGGTCAACGCTCGCAGTCCGTTTTCTGCCTCAAGATCCTGGCAGTATTGTCCCGACACGCTTACAATCAAACCGCTGAGCACCTGCCTCGACTCCTGGTTTCATGTGTCTCCTTGCCTGTGCACCCGGGTCCGATGGATTCAATAATGCTTCAGGTTATACTGTCGTCGAAAATCATCCGGAGTTTTTGCTGGGATCGCTCGACATCCATTTTCTATCGACAACTCCGCGACATCCTGCACCACGACGGCATAGGCAGGTGAAGTGCGAGCGTAGTCCTCACGAACCTGAACCTCGCCTTTGCCACCCAATGCGCCCTCCCCACGCCTTCGATCACAGTCCGCGCCCGTATGCTTCGAACCGATGCCGCTTCCTCGAAATATCCTCGACCGAACCTCGGTACTTCGACGACCGCTTGACCGCCTCTT
The DNA here is from genome assembly GCA_000827205.1 of Plicaturopsis crispa FD-325 SS-3. Lineage (NCBI taxonomy): Eukaryota > Fungi > Basidiomycota > Agaricomycetes > Amylocorticiales > Amylocorticiaceae > Plicatura > Plicatura crispa. The sequence goes on along the minus strand of KN832574.1, from coordinate 81,466 downwards.
CTGCTCCATCGTACATCGTCGCCTCGCCGGTATCCCCGTGTCTCTTGGCCGACCGTATCGTAGAACACATCGGTAGGTCCTCACTCTGACCGCCTACGGCAGCCCGTCGTGCGTATCGATCCTTTCCGTTGTTACCCGACCTTTACTCGGGGAATGACTCGGGGAAACCGTACCCACGATCGGTCGTCGGTGGCCGCTCTCAGTGGCTTTCTCTTCTATTCTTGCTGCTTTGAACCGGCTTTCGACGGTGCAAGTATAGCCCATTGGCTATCGTTGTCAATTTTCTGGTGCTGTCCGGTTACTCTTGCGATCCTACTCTCCTCTCGCATTCGGTGCATGCCTGCCGCACACAGCTCTGACTTCGCAGAGGGACTGAAGGATGAATGTGCTGCGGCTCGACGTCCAATTGGTCCGCGACGGGACCGCGGGACTGAGGGAAAACTCGCTTTGCCGAGCCGGCAGACCGTAGCAACGATTTATATTTTCCCACGCCTCAATCTTTGATCTTCGCCCCTCCCGTTTTTGTCTCTTTACGGCTGCTCTTCACTTTCTGTCAAGTACTCCTGCTCTTGCGATTTCGCCTTGCTTTGGCTGCACCATTTTTACTATCATGCAAGCCTACCGACGATGCTCAGCAGCCATGTCTGTCGCACTCTTAGCATTTCACCTCGCTGCACTGCCATGCGCGATAGCAGACTCGAACGGCATGGACATGTCCATGGATGGAGATACGTCTGCAGTACCACTTTCTGTGCTAGAGCAAACCGGCTGACCGTGTCCTGGGTCTGCACGCATGACAATGGCCTCGGGCACTATGAAACCGTACCTGCACTTTACGCCCGGCGACATCCTGTGGTTTGATGGCTGGGTTCCGGCTAGCACAGGCGCCATGGTCGGCACATGCATCGGGCTCTTCCTGCTCGCGATTATCGAGCGCTGGATTGGCGCGTGCCGTGCGGTCATGGAAGTGCACTGGGCCGCTAGGTACGTTCGCCCCCTCCCCGCATACCTGTGTTGTCAGGGTGCTTAATCGGCATCGGCAATATCAGAGCGGAGATTGCGTATTCGGAGAAGAAGAGCGAGAGTGTAGGGCTACCACAAGCGAATGGACGGACGCCTCTGCTCAGGGTGCGCAAGGCACCGCCGTTCATCGCTGCGCACGACGTGGCGCGGGGGGTGATGCAGATCGCGCAGAGTGCGCTAGGGTATGCGTTTATGTTGACAGTCATGTACGTCTCAGCCTCCTCTCTGCACGGCAGCTAGCTGACACGGGCTCTGTCGTACGTCAGGACTTTCCAGTTGGGTTTCATCATGTCGCTGCTCGTTGGGCTCGGGGTGGGCGAGATGCTGTTCGGAAGGTTTACGAGCGCCGGCGCCCACCTCTCGTGATACGCTTCGCAGCTATGGACTTGCTTGCTATCTTGTACAGTACATGTATCATGCTTGGAGTGTATGAACGCTCTGAGTAACGACTTTACGATGAACTTTGACCCCAATTGCACATATCAAGTTGAAATGGGTTTATCACAGTATGATTGATGTTTGTAGTCTCTTACTAGACTGCCCTGCATAGATAGTGCTGCGGATTTCTCTACCGCCCCAGCAGGTCACCGTATTTTGCTCCTTCTTCCTCCTCCGTAGGGAAGGCCCCCTTGCGTCTGCGTACTCACGCAGGGAAGGATAGAAAAAGTTTTTCTGCCCACGATCCGGTTTCGTCAAAGTGGCTGAGCCGTTGCGAAGAGAACTCCTATTTTCTCGTTTGCTCTTTACTTGCACCTGTACCGTCCGTCGTCCCCGCGCATACTGTCCCCAGCGCTGGACAAAACACTCTAGACGACGTTTACACCCCACTCCTAGCACGAGTCGTCACGACCGGCTGTTTACGACCACCATGTCCGGCACCCCGCCCGTCATCCCCACTGCGCTGCAGCAGTACAAGTACGTCGATGATGTCTATTGTTCTGCCCCATCTAACGGTCAAATAATCGTCGCGCAGCTCGTATGTGGTAGACCCGACGTGGCAGACCAAGTTCTCCATCATCTGGGCGTCCGTTGTGGGCGGCGCCGTTCTCGTGTCACTGCCCCATTTTGCCCGCGCCGTGCGATCACGCAGGGCGTTTACGGGCCTCTTCGGTGTATGGGAGGACTTCAATGCGCAGGGGCATTATGATGCGATTAAGGATGGCGTTCCACATGAGAAGCCTGTCGCAAGGGGTGGCAGACGGATTGCATCGGCGTTAAGGACTGTGGGGAGTGTGTTTCTGTGGAGTCTTCCTGGACTAGAGCTGTGTCTGGGTCAAAGTGAGAGGTCTGTCTCGTTTTGATTGCGACGAAGCTGATGGGCGTCGTAGTCCTGCTCATCGCCGCCTACCTTGCCATCGTCCTCGTCTGCATCATCAAAGACGCACCGCTAATGAGCAACCCGAATCGCGCAGGTAAGAGCCTTTGTTACACTTTGTTCTCCATAGCGCTTACACCTGCCCAGGCTTCATTGCACTTGCACAGCTACCCGTTGTGTTCCTCTTTGCCACCAAGAACTCCGTGCTCTCGCTCCTCCTTGGTCCGGGACACGGCTACGAGAAACTGAACTACATTCACCGCTGGTCTGGCCGTGCCATGTTCATTTGCGGCCTGGTCCACGGTGCACTGTGGATCCGAAATCATCTCGAATACGATCTGGCCATCCTCGGCCCTCAGAAGGAAACCAGTGGAGTCGCTGCCTTCGCCCTCTTGTGCGTCATCGTCATATCGAGTCTCAAGCCCGTCAGAAAATGGTTCTGGCAGTTCTTCTTCGTTGTGCAGTAAGCACATCCAATCTCATGTCACAAGGTATACTCATTGACGCGATCATAGTGTGCTATCATTCGTCGCATTTTTCGTAACAATCTGTTATCACACCATATACGCATCGCCGTGGATATTCCCGCCGCTAGCGCTTTACGCCCTTGACGTGCTCATGCGCATGTTCCGCTACCGCATCAAGGATGCCACTCTCAATGCTGTTGACAAGCAAATGACTATTGTAAGCAAGACCATTTTTTATTTAAGCCGTCTCTAACGCACTACCAGATCCGCGTGAACGACTGCGATGGCGGCTGGACAGCCGGCCAACACGTCCGCCTCCGCGTCTTTTTCTCCGGGCGCGTGTTTGAATCGCACCCGCTAACCATCCTCAACGCACCTTCATCCACATCCTGCCTCTCCTCCCCCGGCGGCATCCTCCTCGGCGCGCGCGTCCGCGGCGACTGGTCCCGTGCCCTCAACACATACGCCACCGCCGAGAGCGAGCGCACCACGCCGTGCTGCGATGACGACGGGCAGACACCTTTACCTGCGGGTGCGCAGGTGCAAGTGATGCTCGACGGCCCGTACGGTGGGTGCGCGGTTGACCTCGGCCGGCATGAGAGCGTGCTGCTCGTCGCAGGCGGGAGCGGCGCGACGTTTACGCTTGGGCTGCTCGACGATATCGTTGGGCGCTGTGTGCGCCTCGGGCGCAGGGGCGGTGAGCGCACGCGCCGCATTGAGTTTGCGTGGTGTGTAAGGTCGTTCGGTGAGTACATCTCGCAGACTACAATTTTGGTGTGTTGTGGCTGACAGGGTCGTTGTAGGGTCGATTGAGTGGTTCGCCCCGATGCTGATGGAGATCGCGACGGCGACGGCGCGCTCCGCGACGCTCGATCTGCACATATCCATCTTCGTGACATGCCTCTGCAACCCCGAGGCCGTCCCGCCTATACCCAACTCCGAAGTCACCGTGCGCCGGCCGGACGTGGCCCTCCTGCTGAACAGCCTCGTCTCGCCGGGTCACGAGGCAGCGGACGTCGAGGCGTCTTCGGGCGTTGTGAAGTCAAGTGCGGACGTGCAGACGGCGGCGGCGGGGAGCGAGTTGGAGGACGAGAAGTCCGAGGTGACGTGGGTGGGCACGGGCGGGGGCGTGGGGGTATGCGCGAGTGGGCCGGAGACGCTGACGAGGGAGGCGCATAATGCGGTCGCCCGTCTCGGGCTTGTGCGTGGCGTCGAGCTGGGTGGCGTTGCATTGCACACTGAACTTTTTTCGCTTTGACACGATGTATGCTCTGAGTCCTGCATGTACGATACGAATCTAACGAACATCATCTACCGACCTGAGCCCGATGCCTACCACTGATGTCACGTCTGGATATGCTACTTTTGATATGCCTTTCGTCAGAGAGGTAGGTACATAAGATACATACAATGTCAAGTTCGCTCATGATATGCTGCAGTCGATGCGTGTGTAGTTGTGTCTCCGGAACTCGCTCGTCATGGCCCTATGCCCCACACCTCCAGCCCGACACATTCGAACGTCTTTCCTACACCAGAGCCAAGCGGCTCATTGTCGAACGTGGGACATCGTGCAGACGATCCGTCGTATAGCGTGTCATCCAGGTATAAGCCGTAGTGTCCGTCTCTGCAAATAGTCGAGGAGACGATGTGAGCACGGGTTTCAAAGTAGGAAGTTATAAGAAATGGATGTTGTACGCACCCTCCCCCGAAGGAAATGTAATCTGGTTCGCATAATGCAACGTAGTCATTACGCCCCGTCCACTTGAAGACCCGCAATTTGCCGTCAACATACTTCCACAAAAACCTGCGCCGCGGACAACACATTAGCAGAAGATTGTCGTCGCGAGAGCGCCCACTCACGACTCCCCACTCCCATAATACCCCTTCTCGCACCTAATCCCGTCGCCCACAAACGCACCGAACACCGCATCGCCGGCATCTCGCACGACGAGCAGCATCCCTGCCTCGCCTACGAGCGCCGTGCCCTTCCCCTTCTGCTGCGCCCGGAAGTCTAGCGAGCACCGCGTGTACAGCGTCTTCAGCGAGATCCCGTGCTGGTCGAGGCTGTACAGCAGCGACCAGGTGCGCGGCAGCCGCGCCAGCGCCGGGCAGTATGGCCGGATCTACAGGGTGCGGTGAGATTGGTAGATAGAGAGAGCAGAAGGTACGCACGAGGTCGGCGAGCGTCGTGGAGAGCACAGCGGTTGTAGCTGCTCCGCGCCCGGCGAGCGTCAGGCTCCGCCGCTCGACCTTCTCGCGGTCGAAGTCGTCGGAAAACCCTTTTTTGTCCCACGCGCGGTCCTGCGCGATAGAAAACCCCGGGGCGCCGGATGCCTGCACGGGTAGCGGTGCACCGAACGGCGTGCCGTGGGAGATGGCCGAGGATTGGAGGAAGGTGGACGGGGCAGAGGAGGCGGGAAGCGTCTGTGCGTGTATGGGCATGTGCGATTGCGAGTGCGTGCGCAAGGGCTCGGAGGCGCCGTGCTCGTGCGTGAACTGCGTGTCCCGGGCACGGTGGGCATCGGGCGAAGTGCTCGCCGGCGCCGCGCGCGACGTGGACAGCAGAGTAGACATGAACCGCGACGAGAGCGTGCCAATACTGCCGTACGAGTTTGACGAGGAGAGCGGTGGCGGCGAGGTCGTCGAGCGGGGTAGGGACGGCCGTGCCATGTCTGTTGGGTCGTCGCGAGGAGGGGAGGCGGGAACGGAAGGTGAACGCGGAGGTGGCGTGGCTGGCCGTAAATCCAATAATAGGTCTTCCCCGCCGGTCCGTTCTGCATTGTTCCCCTGTCGCACTGGGTGCATCCAATTGTAGAGTGGGTCGTCCTCATGCGCAAGGAGCTCGTCTAGCACCTGATGCTTATTCGCTTCGGAGGCGCGTCTTGCATTATCGAAGAAATCTAAGCTTGGGAACCCGCTGCCGTCGTTTGCAGCAGGCGCCGAGCCGAAGTCCCCAAAACCGTCGTTGTCGAGGGATAGTGGATCGCGGTCAACAGGGACGCCTACGAACGCGCCAAAATCAGAGCTTGCAGACCCTGGAGTGCGGGGGTGCGATTGCCGTGGGTATGAAGACGCGTCGGCAGCAGGGAAAATTGGAGACGCGCGCGGCGTGCTGGGCTCGAACAGCGTCGCGAATTTATCGGCGTCCGCTTCAGCATCTGCCTCCGCATCCTTGGATACTGGTAGGGGGATTAGCGGAGGAATGTCACGCAGTGGTCTCGGCATATCCGTAAGCTTGATATCTCTTGTTTTGCCAGGTCGTATGAAAGATACTTATGTGATAACACAGTGAGCGTCTCGCGATCGTCTGAAACGACAGGGGAGTTTCAGAACACACCTATGTCTGGCTACAGCGGCGGTATGGTTGTGTGGGAAATCCTTCGAACGAAGTACACGAAACCAACCTGTAGTCCTTAGTGATCAATCCCCGTATGCGGATCCGCGAGCGTACCTCTCTTTATCTCCAAATCCACGGATACAGAGTATGGCCTGTCTCTCTACATGCAGTTTCGCGCTGCGACAAGGAGAGATTGACGTGGCCTGGACGTGAACTGCGCGGTTGACGAGCAAACGCGTGTGGACCTGACGCCCGCAGTAAGAGTCACATACCGAAACGGACAAGGATATCTACTTACCAGTTCCGATTTATGACCTTAATGCCTACAAGCTTCCGTCAACTCTCGAGCTCGTCAAAACACTGATTTTGAGTGTTCAGGTATCGCAGGCGTCGCGAGATGATAGCTGCATGCGTACGATCCCAGGTCAATCGCAGATATCTCAAAAAACACCGGCGTTTGCACAGACAGAAAGTTCTTGATTGGTGTCTATAACTTGAAGGAGAGATACAGATTACAATGCGATTTATGAAGAGCAGTTGTGCAAAAGAGTGGAGAGTCCGTGTCCAGTCCGTGTTGTCAAGTTTCAACGAACGGCCTCGACTCGATTGACGTCGACGTCGCGCTGTCGCTGAAATTTCGCGACTGATCTTGTCCTCAACCGCCACGAACGGCCCCAAACTCACCTCCATTCTCCTTGTCTTCGCTGAGAACCTAGTGGTCTTCAACGCAAGATCCTTGAGCTTCATCTGTCTAGTCTATGTCTATTGATTCCAAGCGCGATGTCAAGCCATTTGCGGCGACATTGCAGGCCCGAATAGCCGAACAGCGAGCCCTCATCGAACGGCTGCGCGCAGAAAAGGCACAGCTCGTCGCACGCGTTGCAACCATGCCTGAGATAAAAGCAGAGCGCGATGCCTTCTGTTCTATGCTGCACGATTCCGAGATCACCAACGTCGCGCTCAGGAATGAGATCAATATTTTGAAAACGAAGCGGAATGACCTTCGGAGGGAGAATGAGGCGTTAACTGCAATGGTGAGTACCGATGCTAGCAATCGTTGCAATCGACATTGAAATAGAGATGTTGTATGTAGATGCCGAACGACATTGAAGTCGCTAACGCGCCTGTCGCCGCTCCCAAGGACGTACGCGACAACTCTCCGCACCCCGACGAAGACGCTGCTGAGGATGCCAGCGCTAGTGCAGGGCCAAATCACGAGGGTGCCCAAGTGAGTCTTAAGCGCTAAATGTTTCGTGCACGATAACTAATAGAACGTTGTCATCCCAGCGTGTTACAAAGCGCAAGTCATGGGCAATGATTCCAGGTGAACCCGACCTGGTAAACGCATCCGTCGACCCCGACCTTCCTCGCCTCCGGACACGCACCTCGAATCACTCACCGTCTACTTCAGCTGCAGTCCTCACGCCTCCATCGGAGCGCAACGTCAAAATACGGGCACTCAACCGCATCGAGCCCTCTGAGAGACAGGACAACTCGGAACCAGGTCCCAGCCAGGCGAAGAAGCGCAAACGAGATGTCACGGAGGAAAAGTGAGGATGCCATAGATGGAACATGGACGATGGATAGGGGGCGGACAATCAGTATGTACTATATCATATATCGGAGCATTCATTCTACGCTGCTATCCTTGTACAATTACCCAGAGCATTTCTTGAATGTATTTAACTAGACTTTCATATGGCCCGCCAAAGTTGGGACGAGCCCAACCCGTTGCATCTCTGCCATCATTTCAAGGTGCGCTCTATCTCGTCGCTTAACGTTCACCTCGAATCGTGCCAACTTACACTGTACTCAACCGTGTCTCGCCGCCAACTCAACGCCAACGTACGCCAAGTCACAGACGTTACTGAGCTCCGTATAGACTATCTTTAGATGCACATTGAGCATCAGGGGTTCGATCGCAATTTGATCGCAGCGAGCTCGTCCATCAGGGCAGCCCTCGGGCTTGCGTCGGGCACTGCGAGGCGAATGCGCCTTGCAATTTTTGCCGATGAATTTATCCTGAATTTCCAGGAGTTTACAGCGTGGCTATGGACTCGGGTATTCGGCCGACACCGCTCGTCGACACGATGCGGGTGTTTTCTGACAAATAAACCTGGTCTGGAGACCGTATCTCCAGACCAGAGAAAATGACGCCAGCGGTGGTTCTGAGTGGTCTCCAGACCAGCGATCAGAGATCCCCCGCACGCTCCGCACGATCCCCGCACGCGCGCCAGGTTCGTGCACTGTGCGGACACGGTATAAATACGCGGGAACGCTCAGCCAGGTCGACCCACCCCGATAAAGCCCTATCCTCCCGCCCATCCATCCATGTCCGCACTGCTCTCAGCCGTGCGCTCCTCTGTCGCACCTACCCTCCATCGCCGCACGATGTCTTCGCTCCCGCAAAAGCAGAAAGGCGTCTTCTTCACGCGCGACACCCGCACCATACGCGAGTTCCCTGTCGTCCCGCCCGGGCCTGGTGAGGTCCTGATCAAGAATGTCGCCGTCGCGTCCAACCCGAAGGACTGGAAAGTCGTCATCTGGACAGACTTGGTGAGCCCTGCGAACTTTTGATTGAATGAGCCCCTATTGACAGGGAGACACTAGGAAACTGTCGAAGGCAACGATGTCGCGGGATACGTCGAGGCTGTCGGTGAGGGCATCACTGAATACAAGAAGGGCGACAAGGTGCGTGCGCGCGATTATCAGCTCATAGCCCCTATTCTGACCTTTTACCAGGTGGCAGCTTTCACGAAGATGCGGCAGGCCGACCCCCGGTGGGGCGCCTACCAGGAATACTCCACCGCGCCCCTGAACACTGTCTTCCCCCTCGGCCCGCGCACGACCTTTGAGGAGGCTGCGACACTCCCGCTCGCGGTCGGCACGGCCTTCACGGGGCTCTACCGCCGCCTGCGCATCCCGCCGTTCACGGACACGAGCAAGCCTCTCGCGGGCGAGCCCGTCGTGATCTACGGCGCGTCGAGCAGCGTCGGCTCGTACGCCGTGCAGCTCGCGAAGCTCTCGGGCATGTACGTCGTCGGCATTGCGGGCTCGAGCGCGGACGTCGCGCTTGGGCTCGGCGCGGATAAGGTTGTGGACTACCGCGGGCGCTCGCGCGAGGAGGTCGTGAAGGATGTGCAGGCCGCCCTTGAAGGGCGCCCGCTGCACCATGTCTGTGAGTCTGCGTTTTGGTGGCGACGCAACGCGTGCTGTGTTGACGTCCTGCAGTCGATATTGTGAGCAACGACGAGACGATCAAGACCGGCATCGACCTCCTGCGCCCGGCAGGTGGGCGGTTCACGTACGTGCTCCACCTCCCAGAGGACCTCGTCATCCCAGACAACATCGAGACCGAGCGAACAGGGGTACGTCTCTTCTCTCTCCTCCCCCTTGCCCTTCTAACCCTTCTGCTCCAGGTCCACACCGCATACGGCGACGACGCCGAGTTCGCCGGCGAGATGTACGCCCCCTCCTCCCCCTTGCGTGTAAGTATATGCAACTGATGGTGTGGTATGTGATAGATACCGCGCGCTATCCCCGCTGGTGGAGAACGGCACGTTCAAGCCGAACAAGGTGCGCATCATCCCGGGCGGGCTGGGCGGTGTCGCGGAGGGCGTGGCGCTGCTCAAGGCGAACAAGGTGCACGGCGAGAAGCTGGTGTACCGCATCGCGGAGACGGAGGGCCTCGCTGCGAGTTCGTGAGGCGTACACCCGCGTTATATGTAGACAGTGAGTGTAATTTGCCGAGGAGAGGTTGGGCGTCGTCGCTGACGGATGGACGCAGCCTGTTAACAGGTCTAGATACTGTATTTTTGCTTGTCGTAGAAAATTGATTGTGATTGGCATTCTTCATGGAGCCTCGGTTTTTGAGACATCTCTACCCTCGACGGGTTCCCCAAGCGGTCGCAGTGCCATTCCCTTCGTACAGCGTCTGTTGTAAGCAGTACATTCTCCAGCGCTTGTCAGCTTATCATGGCTCAACACAGTCTCAGACAACCATCTCTACTTAAGAGCTGTGGTCCAAGATGGCCTCGATTTGGTAGAAACGGAAGCATCCTCCCGCTCTGCGTTTCTGTCGGTTCTCATCGTCACATATTCTCAATGACACATCCCGCACAAGTAGCTGCAGTCGGTACCAATCAGCAGTAACCACCAGTCAGCACATCCCCCGGCGCCTTTCAGCTGATTCACCGCCTTGATTCAGACGCACAGAGTCCGATCCTACTCAGGTATAAGTAAGGAAGAAACTCTAAACTCTAATGCCGTAGACCCTTATATACTCCAGTCACCGGACCGCTCATCTCCACTTATACCACTGCCAGTACCACCCACTTATACTAACCCCATAACACGACATGGCCGCTAGCACATTCCCGCAAAAACAAAAAGGCGTCTGGTTCGCCCGCGATGGGTGCACGCTCAGAGAGTTCGACGTCACCCAGCCGGGCCCGGGCGAGGTGCTCGTGCAGAACGTCGCCGTCGCATCGAACCCGAAGGACTGGAAGGTCACGCGGCTGTGGTACGATAAGCTGGGATGGGTGCGTCGAGCGCACTTTCTCCACTCGCCATCCGATTGTTCTTGAATTTATTATTTGCGTACGCGGCACGGGCAGGAGGGCATCGAGGGGAACGACGTAGCGGGGTACGTCGCGGCCGTCGGCGAGGGCGTCACGGAGTTCAAACTCGGGGACCGGGTCCGTACCGCCCATTACCCACATCCAAACCTTTCGAGGCTGATCGTCTGGTGTAGGTAGCAGCGTTCACGAAAATGGGCCAACCCCACCCAAAATGGGGCGGCTACCAGCAATACTCCACCGCCCCCGCGGGCACGACCTTCCCCCTCGGGCCCAGCACTTCTTTCGAGGCCGCGGCGACGCTGCCCCTCGCGCTCGCCACCGCCTTCATCGGGCTGTACAGGAGTCTCGGGCTCCCCGCCTTCACCGACACAGCGGGTAGAGAGAAGGAGAAGGTACGGGGCACGCCGATTTTGGTGTACGGCGCGTCGAGCAGCGTGGGCGCGTACGCGGTGCAGCTGGCGAAGCTCTCGGGGATGTATGTCGTCGGCGTCGCGGGAGGAAGTAAGGAGTATGCGCGTAGCGTGGGCGCGGACGTCGTGGTGGATTACCGCGGGAAGACGCGCGAGGAGGTGGGTAATGCGGTTGCTGAGGCGCTGGAGGGCCGTGGGCCTCTGCATTACGTCTGTGCGTGCTTTTTTGCGTGTTTGCGTGTGGGTGTGTGTGTGGGAGGTGCTAACGAGGGCGTGACAGACAACGCGGTTGCGACGCCGGAGACAAACCAGATCTCTGTGGACGTGTTGAGGAAGGACGGCGGGAAGCTGACGCATTCGCACGAGTGGCCGGAGAGCGTAGATGTGCCGCCGAACGTCGAGCATATCCGCACTGGGGTGCGTCGTCGCTCCACGTCTCTGGGCATGACATTGAATGGAGGACTCGTAGGTGTGGACCGTTCACGGAGAGGATGCGGAGTTCGCCACTGCGATGTACGTCACCTGCCATTTTCTTTGTAAACGAGTCTGATGGAAGGGATGCACAGGTATTGTGCGATCGCGCCGCTCGTCGAGTCTGGCGCGTTTAAGCCGAACCGCGTGCGTCTCGTCCCCGGCGGGCTAACGGGCGTGCCCCAGGGCGTAGAGATGCTGGCGCGGGAGGAAGTGAGCGGAGAGAAACTAGTGTACCGTGTCGCGGACACGCCTGGGATTTCAATAAGCAGGTATCGGTGTTAGTGCCGGTGTCTGCGCACCTTACGAAGATGATGCATCATCTGAAAACTTGGAGTAAGTTAGGAGGTGTATACAGTTGAGAATTCCTCTGGTGCTGGTGCAAAGCTAGCGGTGAAGAGTTGATGGTGGATACTTGGTATATTAGCCCGAGGGCAAGGGAGCTCACTCGGAGACTTCCATCGAAGGTCGCCGGAAAGGCCGTGGGGTCACTGGGATGGGCATGTGAGCCACTGCATTCCAGTGTTTGCAAAGCGACGTGGTGAGATACGATGCGTTGGAATGGAATCGGAGACAATAGTAGTGTGTGCGCGTTGGATTCGGGTTGGCGGACGCACATTCGGAGCGCTGAGGCCCGCTGGGAATGGCAGGCGTTGTTTGGTTCACTCGCCGGAAGCCAAACAACGCATGCGAGCGCCACGAGCCAAAGATCGAACTCGCCCTCTATCAAGAATACTCCCGGGTTTCTACTCGAATACAGCTCTCCCGCGGATTCGACAGGAGAGCCTTTGCTCATCTGAATCCGGATCTTTGATCTTCGAGACAGTCGTGTACAACCCGTTTGAATACCCCGTCGGCGACTCTGAGTCAGCATGTCTCACTGATGTGGCGTGACTACGATGCCAACTTGTTTGAATCACGGAGACGTCTCTTGCAGGAGATCAACGAGAGTGGGCGAAAGGGCCCGCCATGTCTAAGCTTTGCGGACATGTGCGAAGTGGCTGTCACGCAGGGTATGCCCAGTGGGTCTCTCTTCCTTGTGAATATAAGCGAGCTCATAAAAGTTGTTCTGGGACCCCACGCGCAGACAAGCAGGTGCGAGTAGATGCCCTTCCCTTTCGCTATTCTACCTCCGACCTTGTTCTCGCAAACGCAACACGGTCATGGGCTCAAAACGCTCGCAGAACTAGAGATACAGCACATGCAGCTCATCCTACGCGGTCTTTCCGACTGGGAAGCTTCCTCCGCCCGCTGCGCCTGGCTATAAATGCATACGATGGGACCCATGACTACGATAAACGGCGCGTCCTCTAGGTAAAGCCTGAGCCGCTGGCAAACGGCTTCTCCCATACGAGTTGTCGCTCACGAAGGTAATTGGTGCTCTACCCATTTGCTCCTTGATCTGGTGCCGCTATCGAGTGAGTAAATAGCACGGTAATTCAGGGACTTCCACGGTGACTATTTCGAGTAGGAGAACTGTTCAGCGGGAACCGAAGTTTCGAGACTATGTCTTCTGTGAGGGTAGCTAGAAACTCTGTCGCAGATTCAGACGACGGTAGCAGTCCATCAATTGATCATGTTAACAAATCACAAGGCAGCGAGTACAAGAGAAACTATTGACGTCCGAAAGGCCATGTGAATAACTGTAAGAAGAAGGCAAAGAGTCTGAGATGCTGTTGCTCACACCAGGCCCACACCTCCCTTTCTAGCGTAGTTCAAGATATTATAAGTTCATGGAAGATATGAAATTTGTATCTGCATCTGAAGAAGTTTCATCAGCAACCGGTACTTTGAGGTATATGTATACAAATCTACCTCTCGGATTCTGGAAACGCGAGCGCTTTTACTCGGAAACCATCCAACTCTACGCCGGGCATGGCTTCAAAGGCATCTTTGTTCGGGGCCGCAGGGATCACGTACTCTCCCTGCGTGCAGTCTTTAGAGGTTGACCAATGTCCCCATGGTTTAGGCGTGTCCGAGTCGGCATCTATATGTGCTGTTTCCGTTGGATTTCGGTGAAACACATAAGGACTATCGTGGAATAATAAATGGGAGTTGGAAGAAGTACGGCGAATGGCTGAAGTGGGTGATTCTGTACGCCGCGCTTCGAGCGTATAACGCTGTCTGTGTTCGACGGCGGTAACTAATATATGGTATCCGTGAGAAGGGAAATGCTGAGCAGACATAACAAGCTTACCCATGAAGAAAACTCGTCGAACGGAACAGTGACCACTTGAAATGTGCCCCGTACACCCAGTGACTATATCCTCGAGGTTGTGCGATAAGTATGCATGCACAGGGTTGGGTGTCGTACGCGTCTTGATGCTGGGAAAAGCTTCGTCGTAGTGTACCGTTGATTCAAAAGAAGTTGGATATCCGCTTACAATGTGCAAAGAAATTGATTAGTACTAGCTCAGAACGATATGGAGACAAGTACTCACTCCGTAAATGAAAAACCCCATGACAAAACCTCACCTTTATTCGTCTTTGGAGCTTCAAAAGAGTCCTCGATATCGGCGTCTGCTCGGAAGTTACATGCTTCCCATATTTCGGTAGCGATATTGCAGATGACCGTATAATTTGAGGCGTTGGTCACAAGTGTGGCGGGAAAATTACACGGGTAATCAACATACACGACGTCGCCCAATTCAGGCCTAGTTGGGTGGTCGGGGAGGTGTTCCGAGGTGATGTACGAATCACGGATTTGGAAGTAGGGCGCCAGCATCGTCCTCAAACTTGGCCAACAGTGGGCACTTTCTGTCATTCCCGTGGTCATGGAATTCCAATCCTCGTATATAGCGGTGAATACTGACGGAAGGTTGTCGAGAGCTCGGTCATATGCACTGGAAGCAATTGGCAGGTTCCAAAGCGGACTGAGGATGATGTTAAGTGCTGGGACACTTTTTCCTCCCACTGTTTGAAATCTTCTGTCAGCATGCCCAGCTCGGGCTTCGAACGGATGGCCGCTACATGACATACGATCAAAGTTCATAGACGGCGAAGAAATTTCGGGCCAAACTGAGAGGAAACCCTGAAACATATTGATGTACCAGCCCGATGAGTATACTAGCAGAACGTGAGTGAACAATCTGTTGACACAGCGTTTAGATAGTTTGAAGGTACCAGCGTATGTGCTCAAAGGGGTTGGTTGGTACACGCATCTGCTTAATGTAGCATCAAACCTAAACTTGGCTCGCAGTCAATGTCAGAAAACGTGAAGCCAGGTGAATAAACATAGTCACGAAATAGCCACGCGTTACCCGGCGCGGAGTAGGCATGTCGTTGTGGTCAAGATACTCGAAGAAAGACTGGATCCACGCAGTGGATGGTGTTCGTGAGAAGTTCTTTGTGTGTGGTTTTGAAGATACTCACGTACATATCGGCGACCTGTTCGAGATGAGATTACTTTTCGTTGATGACATATAAATAACGAGGTACTACCATTCGCAGAGCTAATCGTACACGCTCTCGTACTGATAGCCCATAGGGATTCTCAGGCGCTAAGACGGCGCAGGCGAAGTAGGGATCTATGCATACGGGTGAGCATTGAGCCGTGCTATGTGATCTAGTCAGAAAAACACTTACGGTCATCTACAACGACGAATCTTGGTCTAGAGGTCTGGCTTGATGCACCGCGGAACTGGACAACATTCGGGTGACTGAAGTTTGCACTGTGAGAATCAAGGTCTACGGATATGTCGCGGCCGGTTCTCACTATGCATCATGGTAGCGGTGAACTTCCGCAAGGAAATTCTGCATCAACAACTCAGGCTCAATTAATGCAAGCATATATATCGTGCTGATAACATACCATGGCAGCTATATCCCGCTTGCACTGCAAAAGGAGGACGGTCGTACCGTCTGCTCGTAGTCGAGCCCGATAGATATTTGAGTATCGAAACTCGTCGTCGTCAGGGCTCTTATGTGTCCCTTCCACTTCCAATAACTCGACATCTTCTTGTTGTAAAGTCGCGTAGTCCTGGCGTCGGCTCAGCAGGATAAGATCGCGGAAGACTGCGAACCACCCACTTGTGATTCAGCGACCGCTGAAGCCATCCGGAGGCTTACGAGCGAATTGTACTGGTTTTGAAATGAGTCAAATGCCTGCGATTTATAAGGATATCACAGTATCTTACGGAAAAGTCCTGGAGTCTATTGTCCAACTGTCGACGTTGCTCCAGTATCTTTTCTTTATCGGCAACGCTACGCATAAATCGGAAGAACAGATTTCGCCTGGTGATATTCGACATCGCGGAGGAGACTTGCTCGAACATCCTGTAGACGCATGTTAATCCCAAAACGACCCAAAAAGCGACAAGAGGCGGACGGCAGCAATTCTTTCATATCGTGCAGCAAGTTCTCGGCGGCAGGTGTGCTAGGAAAGCCCATGGCGTGGATTCGGTTGATGGTCGGGAGCACTAGCTGAACGATTCGCGCGAGTAGTTCAAGAGCGTCTTCTTTGTTGGAGCGGGCATCCTGTCCGGGTATGGAACGCATCGGTAAACATCGACGACTCCGGCTGCTGGAAGACGCACCTTTGCTGTCTCGACGCAGACTAGGAGAACGCTAGCAATGTTGCCAACGAGCGGCGCGTTCGCAATGTCGGCGGCCGCCTTTACGGTCTTGAGCACCGGGATCGCAGCGGATAGGGTGTCCTTGGCCGAGGGCACAACCCGTCGTCGAAAGATACGTACGACTTTGAGCGGCATTAGCTAGATTCGAGAAAAGCTAGGTGAGGTGGATGATGGGTCTGAGAAGTGGGGAGGTAGCAGCGAGGACGAGCTGGTATGAAGAGGACATTAAGGCTCGAGGCGAGGCGGCTGTGGTACCGCAAGGGAGAAGGCGGCACAGGCTTGCGATGCCATGGATGCATGCCTGATTCGAATGAGCGCCCCTCTGCCAAGTTGGAACATATAGACGCACTGACCTACAGGACTACGCGAGGCCAGCGTCCTTGAGAGGCATCTCTCTGCCAATGCGAGTGAGGAGTCACGGCAAAAGAAAGTACGCGTTCTCACGAGCACGGGTACCTTGTTGCGACATAGTCATCTAGATGAATGAAACAAGGTAAGGGGTTTGCGGACACGTGCAAAGTAGCGCTGGCGGATGCACGAAATGAAGGTCAAAGGCGAAGAGAGGCGGTGCTCTGTTATCTCCCGAAGTACACTGCACTTCGCCCAGAACACTGTGAAGATTCTAGCATTGTCACAGCGATGGATAGCACATTGGCCTACGAGCCAGTCGCAAAATACCTGGCTGTGGAATGGGCAGTTCCGGTACCTCCGAACACTGCTCCTCACAGTGTGAGGCGCTAAAGATATTTTTCAGCTAACGCGCGGCGATGGTCTGGGGAATGACATGGACATACGTGAACACGGCATGTTTGTCTCCTCGAGGTCGGGATGTCGGATGGAACTTCTAGAAAGTTGAAAAATCTACAGAGCGACTCGGAAGGCGCGTGGACTGCCCCCGTTGAGTGCATGGTTGCTTCAACGGATGGCAGACCAGTATTTTCACACATGGCGGACCATCTCCCTACACGGTGTCGATCAGCGATGCAGTACGATTTCCGGGACGAGCGAATGTAATGTCTTCTTAGGCCACTCCATGAGTATGTTTAGATACGTGTCAGAGGAAACATGGCATGTAAACTCGTGCCTTATGAGAGCTCGTATGCCGGACAACCTCACCGCTCCAAGGGATAATCTGCTGCATGACATCCGATACCTAGGGATCGCAAATCAGACAGCGGCTCATCGCATATATCTAACAAGCGTACTCACAGAGCAACACTACGGCGGCAGGGATTCCGGTTGCACAAGGGGCATGGCACCAACATAGAGCCCCAGATCGACACCGCGTGCTCTATGGAGGAAAACGATGATATTTGGAGAGTTGTTTGCGGCAAATTGGGCGCTCCTGTATCACACCATGCACGCCTTGGCCTTCTCATGCGTGCCCATGACACAGACTGCAATGTCTGTCAATTATCTCGCCGTCGGTCGAAAACAAAAACGGTTACGAGCATGAATATGTCTCACCAAATGTCGTTCAGCACTGACCACATAATCCTTCTTGCTGCCACAGTCAACTCGGGCCCGGAAAAAACGACGACAGTGCTCGGGCGATGATTCATACCGCAGATCATCGGATGCACCGGGTATATTGGCAGGGGACACGCATCCGAGCGTTTCCTATCCCGCCATGGGTGCGAGTAGTAAGGCGATGCGTCGTAAGGGACGCTAGGCCGTCGGATTCGGGTCGACGGACGCGCATTCTTGGGCCTCGTCTTGCACGAGCTTCGTCTGGTCAGCAAATACGCGTCAGAATGCAACGACGAGCCTGCTGCTTACGCGTTTGAGCTCACTACCCACGCTCCAGAGAGAAAGAGAAACACGTACGAGGGCCGCCCAACAAAAACGCAAATCCTCACCAGGAATCTTTCGTTGTGATAGATGACTCGCGCAGGAAACCCAGTTACCGGAATCTTGGGATGTGGAGCAAAGAGGACATCGACGGAGTTCTCCACGGACGCCCGCACGAGATTGCGAACATCACTGGTACTCCTCCAAAGATCTAGACATCTACGGCGTACGCGTTGTCGAACAGAATGCGATCAACGCGACGCAGCCGATCATAGTGGTCAATACAATAGGAAGACATGCGCGATCGCACTTTGGAGCCAAAAGGTGCGCTGCTCGAAGTCGCAGCCTTGTTCGTCATTGACTGCCAGTGTATGTTTGCCAGAGCCTTGATCTCCGACACGCAACGTTCCCTTGACCCAGGTTTGCAGCTACACGTGTGGTCATTGAACGGAAAATGAACGCGCCCAGTGATGGGTTACGGAGAGAACCAGGAGACAGCCTGATAAGTAGACAGCATTGACAACAGATTTGGATCAAGGCAGCAAAATACGACTCGGACGAGAGGAATGGCAGGCGTTGTTTGGTTTACCTGCTCGAAGCCAAACAACGCATACGGGATTACCAATTTCGGACTTGAACTTCTCTCTCCGACAGTCCGACTCGCATCATACATGCGGCTACTGGCCAGAGATTAAACTTCCAATCCAATCCTCTTTCAAGTTAACGCTCAGGTGCTCGAATACAGCCTCCCTGCGCAATCTAAGGGGAAAAGCCTTTCGCCTAGCATGTCTCGCTGATGCGATGACTACGAGCGACACCCCGTCCGGAACTCGCTGTGCTCAACACCTGCAACGACGTGAGCACCCAAACGGTAAAATTACAGTAACAACACGCACCACTATCATCCAACAGTTTCTCTACTCTTGCCGTAGCCTCGTTCGGCTCAAACTCGTAGCTCGGCGGTACGACGCCGCTCACCAGGTTCTCCTCGTACAGCGCCACGTCAAAGACCTTCCTCTGGCGGTGCGAGCACGCAACGTACTTGTCCCCGGCGAACGTACCGTGGAAGCCGCACCCGACGCCGCCGACCCTGCGGATGGCGGCGCTGATGGTGACGAGGATGGTGAGGGAGTGGTATTCGTCCGGGAGGAGCGGAGGGGCGTCGGGCTCGGGGCCGCGGAGCGTCGTAGCCCATGCGCAGGCGTCGGAGGCGGAGATGACGAAGCCGCCGCGCAGGCTTTGGACGGTCGTGCGGGGCGTGGTGGTGGTCATCGATGAAGTGCACCAAGGACAAAATGCAACGCGGCGATGGTCGAGATGATTGAGACGCGTCGACGCGTCGCACGAGGCGCGCGTACGTAATCTCCACAGCGTACGCGCTCGTCTTTCGTTCCCTCCCGTTCTTTCACCTGCAATGTCTAGATCGCAGTACTGTAGAACCCTCCCACCAGCTGCAGCTAGCGCTTTCGCACATCTTTCTCTCGACATCGTCCCGAATTGTATCCAGACATGGCGTGGCCCAACTTCGTACGCAGCGCATACAGCACCCCGACCTGGAGAGGGTGTTGGGGGGCATTGCGGCATTGCGGCGTCGGTGAAGGGTACCTCGGCGTGAGCGGAGTCTCGTTCTGTTCGACCCTCGTTCTGTTGTGCGCACTGCATCTTGCCTATCTAACCACACTAAGCTGCGTCCATGTCGAACTTGTCCTCCGTGCACTTGGAAAATGATAAATTCCATAAAGTAACGTTAACCGCAGTATGTAGTCCGCCAAGTGCAAAGTAAGAGCTGTCTGTCTGTATCAATTCGAAAGCATTAAAGTCGTACACACACGTCGCCCTCCCTTTCCCCGTTCGCCCACCATTTCCCGCCCACTCGCTCACTCCCGTATACTATCATACGTCGGCGGTATCTCCCTCGGCCCCTCCACCTCCTCATCAATCCGCCCCCCATCCTGATGCACCACCACCCCGCTCCCTTCTCCCTCTCCTCCGCCGGGATTGGCGACACCCAGCCGCCGCTGCATCGCCTCGCGCTCCTTCGCGCTCCGCGGCCCGCTGCTGCTGCTCGTCCCCGTCCCCGGTCCCATCGCGTACCCTTGTTGTTGCGGATTTTGGGCGTACTGTTGTTGTTGTTGCGGATGTTGGCCATAGGCATCGTACTCCGACGTCGAGTACTGCGACTGGCTGTGCGGCGGGCTCTGGCTCCCACCTGCACCCGCTCCCAAATACGCTGGGTCCCCATAATGCGCCATCTGCGGCCCGCCATACCCCGAACTCGGGCCCGTCGACCCACTCTCCCCGGGGTGATACGGATACGGCGTCACCTCCGCCCCCATCCCCTCTCCCTCATCCAAATTCACCCTCGGCAACGTCCCCCCCTCCCCATGCCCCACCCGATCCGGATCGAAGTTCCCATCAAACTCCTCCCCGCGCCTCCGCCTCCGCCACACGCACACGCCGCCGAGGAGCAGGAGGGCGAGGGCGGCGATGCCGCCGACGGTGCCGCCTGCGATGGCGCCTGCGTGCGAGGAGGTGCGGGTGGAGGGGGAGAGGGGGGCGGAGGTGGAGATGGAGGTGGTGGTGGAGGTGGAGACGATGACGGTGGTGAAGACGGAGCCGGCGGCGTCTGTCGAGCTGCGGGTGGAGGGAGGGGGCGTTAGTATGGGGGGGCAAGGGATGAACAGAGGGGCAAAAAACAGACAGAAAGGCAGAGGATAGAGAGGGCGCCTAACACTATAAAAAAGAATACGTGAAAAGATAGACAAAATCGCACTCACACAAGCGTGGACTGCAACACAGTCGTCGACGCAGACGTCGTCAGGCTAGGCGTCCCCGTGCTCGTCGCCGTCCCACTCCCACTAACCCCACTCCCACTCCCACTCGTCACCCCCGTCGCACCCGTACTCGTCCCCCCTGTATTCGTAGCCGTAGCCGTCCCACCTCCCCCGCCATTCGTCGTCGTCCCCCCGCCTCCACCATTACTAGTACTGGTGCTCGTATCCGGGGGTGTGGAGGTAGACGTGGGCGTAGTCGATGTGGGGGTGGTGGAGGTGGAGGGGGTGGTAGACGTGCTGGTCGAGGTGTCTTGCGTGGTAGAAGTGCTCGTGTCGGCGGCTGTTATAGGGGTGGTTGTGTCAGTTGCGCTGTCAGACGGCGTATCCGATGAGGTAGGAGGGGCAGTGGAAGTAAGGGTAGAGGACATGGAGAGGGAGGACGAGAGAGAGAGAGAGAGAGAGAGTAAGGGTAAAAGAGAAGAGCAGACCAGATGAAGATCCAGACGCAGACGCAAAACTGTCACTACTCGAACTACTTGCAGCCGCGCTACTCGGTGCCGCCGCGGAGGCTGTAGAAAAAGAAGAGGGCGGCGGTGAGGATGATGATGATGGGGACGATGGGGATGATGAGGAAGAGGCAAGGAATGGCGACGTGGACATCGGCGTGGGGTTCGTCTCCGAGCCTTGTATGTCGTCAATATTTTTTTCTCGCGACGACTACCATGGGCGGGGGCCGGATCCGCATACAAGGAAATGAGGGCGCTCGTTTGTGCGGATGCAAAAAAAAATCGAGACGGGAGACATGAAACGTTTCGCGGCGCGCCGCAAATAGCTTTGCGTCGATACCGCCAAAAACAGAATTAGGAGGCGCAGAAAAAAAAGAAAAATTGAGCGGTCGGATATGAAACGAAACGAGAAGACTCTCCCCCAGAAAGCGTTTCCGCGCCGCAGCTGGCGCGGTAGAGAGAAGCGGATTATGCGGGCGCACGATGAGAGGGACGTGCGGGCGCATGACAAGAGGGACGTGCGGGCGCACGATAAGATAGGCAACTCGATGTCGACACCGCTCACGACGACCCACGATCCACCAGGAAATGTCGTGCAGAAAGTCAGATGTGATGCAGAAAGCCAATTAACTGGCATCAGCGGTCGGATATGAAACAGCTCCTTCGCCCTCGCGCCGTCGTCCGCGGACAACCAGGCCGAGGCTCGTCGTACGCCAGAGATATCGGTACTCAGAGCGGCGCGATATCAATCCCGATGACAGGCATAGCAGAGCAATATCGCTTGGCGTATCATCGCCTGGACCCGATGCACGGAAATACGCACACGCGGGCACAGAGTCGCCGCTCCATCCAGCGACACCTTCTCTCCTGCTCGTACAACATCTGTGGCAGACGTACGCACACGGAACGCAACAAAGCTAGCAAAAGGAAAAAGGAATAAAAGTGAATCTGAACGGCGACGACTCACTGCTCGCGGGCCCTGCTGCATTCGCGCTGCTGCTGCCACCAGATGCACCGGAGCTCTGGCCCTGGCGCTTGATGCGGGGTGCGCGGCGGTCCATCGTGCGCTCGGAGACGACTGCGCGCGTGTTAGTTGAAAAAGTGCGGTAGGACGAGGAAAGATGTAAAGCGCAAGGAGAAGGAGGAGGAGGAGCGGGAGGAAGGTGAAGGTGAAGGGAAAGAGCAAGTTTGACCGGTGAGGAAAATAAACGAGGCGTGAAGGTTTGAACGCCGTTTGCGGCCGGACGCCGTGTGCTCGCTCCCTCATTGGCTGACGTCATTTTTTCAGGTCGCGCAAGAATTTCAAAAGTCCCCAACTCTCGCGGCAAGATGCAGGTTGCACCTGAATTCACAGCGCGGGGCTCCCGTGAATGTATACGTATACTGGCATGACCATACGGAGCAGGGCAGGGCACCACGGAAACGTGCAGGCGGTGAAATTATATGCGTACGCTAATGCACATGAACTGGAGCAGGACTAGGATCCATACAAAAAACAGGGACGCTTGAAGGAACGGTGGGGAAGAGTGCGTGCGGCGTGCGCAGCAGTGCGGGATGCGCGACGAAGAACGAGGGTCGTCGCATTTGGAATACCCCAGTTTTGACGCGGGGGCATATTTACTTGCTGCGCAGCAGCGGTACCGGTGTAGCTTACCTACACACGCGGTGTAGTATATCCACACGCCTACAACACGCCTATGACCGTACCTATTTCGCGTGGCTTGGGTCGGATGCCGCTGGGTATGCACAAAACACGCCCCAGATCGTGCCCGGTCAGCTGTTCGCACCGACGGCGAGACGGTCCCACTCCACACGAATCTGACGCACAGATTGAATGTGGCACTACACAAAATGAGCTCACTACTAGTGACGAGTGCAGCGCCAACGAATAGCGACGTACCTTGTTTCTTCCACGATGCATATACGCGACGGAAGATACTAGGAAGAGACGATTCGACGGCAGGAAAGACAAGACGGACGCGTACGCCATGCAGATTACGTAGGCGCGCCTTGACGCGTCGACGCGTCAAAAAAAATGTTGGCCATCGCCGTGTCGTACTCAGCTCACGAATATCCATGACCACCACTCCCACTGCACAAGGAGGCACCCGAAGATAAAGGTACGACTGCAACACGCCTTACTTCCGAGTGTCAGCTGTCCAGAATTTCTGTATCTGTATCTGTTCAATGTCGGATGTCGAATAATTTCACTTGCTATTTATTTATGCTAGCGGGTTGTCCTCGACTCCCCATTAATATTGGCTGAAACCTTTACCGGTAAGTCCTTACGCTCTCACTTTGGCGTTATACAATTCGATACGACAAGATTGATATCCGAGAAACACGGCGAATACTTGACATGCACTGAACACATTCGATTCCACTGTGATCGCGTTCAGTATCAAAGGATGGTGCTAGGGAGAGGAAGCACTTGCCTGGGATACTATCACTCGCATTGCCCCTCCATCAAGCTGGCCTGAGTGCTGTTCAGTGTTCATTCAAAGAATGACGCGTTCATCAAGTATTCGAACTTGGTATGTGTAGCTGTAAAACCGATGTAAATCAGCCACCCATGGTTTAGGGACGTAAATACTAACACACTTATCGTTGGAATCTTCTTCCATGAACGCTCCAACACCAGAACCATTTAGAATCAACCTCTCGAACTCTTTTTTGTCGGTCAGGGTAGGGATTGTATCTTCGCCGCGCTCCTCTGGAGGTGCCCATTTTGGGAACCGAGATGTTGACCAGTATCCCCACGAGTTAGGTGTGTCTGTTTCTGCGGATATCGTTGGATTAGGGTGAAACCAATATGGACCACCGCTGCTGTCGACATCTGTGTTGCTGTTCTCAATACCGCTTGCCGAGGAAAGAGCTTCGCGAGTACGAGGCTTCAGAGGCTTCGCCCGGATCCTGGAGGTTATCCTGCGCGTCACCTCGGTAACTAGCCTCACAGCGCACAAATGTAAGCACACGAATAAGAATGCAGAAATGAGGATTTTACCCATGAACAGAACACGTCGAACGGGAGTGCTCTGAGCGCCCAGGTCACCGATACATCCCACTATACCCTCAAGATTGTCTGACAAGTATTTTTGTAAACGGGCAGCACCTTCCGCTCGAGGATACCTTGCACCGTCAGGGTAAAATGACTTCCAGTAAGAGGATCGACAAGCGTCGTTATTTCCTATGCTACACGCATGAGGCAAATCATAAGCAGTCCCTAGATTGATATTAAAGAAGAGACGGGTGCTCACAAAGGTCCGCGATGTCTCCATAGGGCCAACGGATCACGGTCGAGTGTGAAGGTCGAAAGCGGTGGCAAGTTCCATGCCTCCCATACTTTTGTAGCGATATTACAGATGAACGTGTACTTCGCCTCGGCTCCAGTAGACACAGTCGAGCAAGGATACTCGACACAAAAGACATCACCTAGATCAAGTGTAGGGACCCGTGTTTCACACCCAATGGGTGTATCGTAGAGTACGCAGTGGCGCATGAGGATCATCCTCAAACTCGGCAACTGGGCGCTCTCTGTGATTGTAGCGGTTGCAGACATCCAGTCCTCTAGTATTTCGGAAAATATGGCCCCAGTTCGTTCAAAAGGCTGATTGTCATGATATCTTCTGAAGAGCCATAGCGACTCTAATATTACGTCAAGTGCGGAGATGTTGCGCCAGGATCTCACTGCAACACAAAGTGAACTTGCATAACTTGAGCTGGCAGATGATCGCAACAGAACACACCGCTTCCATAATAAGGCGTTGCCTGTACTGCGCAATGAGGAATTTTGGCTCGTCTCAAAGGTATTGGCATGAAACGTACTCTTTCCAAGAGTGTGCACAGTATCAGATTGGCCGAAAAATCCTCTAGAATAAAATACATGTGAGAAATCTGCTAGCCTTAATGCAGTATTCAACTGGGAGCAACATATGCTTACTGCGTCCTCTGTCTAACCCAGAGACAGGTGGCTGGAACACAACTTTGCTCAATGCAGTATCAAGTCTAATCTTCACTCGTCTTGAATGTTAGAGAATGTGCGGTCTAAAGGATGACGCATACTCACCTCGCAGGCATTTACCCAAACGGAATGACGAACTTCATTGTCGTGCATATAATGAGACACTGACTAGACACGCGCGGTTGAGAAAGCGGTCGATCACATATAGTCTGGATACTCACGCAGAGATCGATGGTCTACAACACACCGAATTAGTCTATCTGCCCACATATGCCAGAGCAGATATGTTACCGCTTGCAAAGCTAATCGCACGCGCTCTCGTATCGATAGTTTACAGGGATTACCAGGTCTTAGCACCTCACGAACAACATAGGGATCTGAAAGCACAGGTGAGCAAGATGAGACATGCCGCGAGCATTGGTATAGGCTTACGATCGTCAAAAACTACAAACTTTGAGGGAGACGTAGGACTTGATGCACCACGGAACTGCGAGATATTTGCGTGGCTATAATGTTCGTGTGGAAATCAAGACTCGGAGCTGCATTCTACCAAGTACTCACAAGAAGAATCGGTAGCGATGAACTTCGGCCAAGAATTCCTTTAGCGTCCCGAGTCAAAGAACATTGAAATCCAGTTGCGTACAGTCAAATGATCGCGCACCTCAGTGGAAATGCCTTGCTTGTACGCGAAAACGCGAAGTGGCTTTTTGTCCGGTTGAAATTGAGCGCGCAAGACACGACCCTTCTTCAGATGCCACGCACGGTCCTCTTCCAATAAATCAACGTCCTCCTGCTTCACGATCGTGTAATCCTAGCGCAGGTTCAGCACGATGAAGAGAAGAAAAAAACAGGCAGTACTTCTCTGACGATATCCCGGGTAACTATCTGCCTCGAATCAATGTCCGAGACTATCTTCTTTAAGTCCATTACTAAAGATTGGATGCGCATGTCGGATTTGTACTGCCCGCGAGATGAGCAAAACACATGCGAAAGCAGCTCAAGGAAACCGCACGGTAAATTCCTGAAGCTTGTTGTCCAAGAATCGGCGCTGTTGCTGGATCTTTTCCTTATCTGCGAGACTGAGAAAGCTTCGAAACAAAAGGTTTCGCCGGGTGATCTTCGACATCTCGACAGAGACTTGTGTGAATACCCTAGGCACGCTAGTCAAGCAGCGAAGATATATCATGAACTGGTCGACATACGGGATGAGATCCTTCAGATCGTGCAACAATCCCTCGGCGACGGCTGAGGTAGGGAATTCCATGTCCTTGATCCAATTGATGGTCGGGAGCACAAGCCGAACGATATGGGCGACTAGTTCGAGAGCGTCCTCCTTATTCGCGCGGGCATCCTGTCGGGAAAATCGAAGCGTTGGTAGTCGCGACTACACTCAGCAGCTGAGTACACACCTTGGCTGTTTCGATACATACCAGGAGGGCACTAGCGACATTACCGAGGATCGACACGTTTGCGATGTCGGCCGCTGCCTTCACGGTCTTCAACACCGGTATAGCGGAGTATAGAGTATCTGTCGCCGAGGGAGCGTTTGGAACCCGTCGCTGGAGGACACGCACGACTCGAAGCATTGCCATGAAAGTTTCTGAGAGAAGCTATGTGGATGGTAGGACTCAAGAGCGTGTGGGAGTAGCAGCTGGCACGGGGAGGATAATAAGGCTTCGAGGCCAAGCGGGCTATGGCATCGATATCGGGCCCCGGGAGGACAACATAGGTTTGCGCTGCCATAACCACTGTTCCCTGCTTCGAATTAGCGCGCAATCACAGCATCGACACGCAGAAATTAGACGGATCCACCCCCAGGCAGACATGAGGCCGGCATCGTCGAAAGGCAGGAGCTTATTGGAGCGACGCGTTCAAGTTGACCTATATTCGGTTGTCAGTCCAAGAATGAAATGCAGCGGAATCCAAATTCTATGAACGTGTCGAGACTGGCACCGACGGGTGCACAGAACGAAGGTGCAGTCGAGTAATTGCGGTGCACTCTATGCCAGCCTATGCTAACCCAGTGCAATATAATGGAAGACACAGGTGATTTCTCAGGGCGCTGTAAAGCTCCCGATATAACAATCGTGCCATATTGAACCACGTACGGCCTAGAGCACGGTCGCGAGAAAGGCGCCTGCAGCTCGCTCGCATTGGATTAGGCGCAGGAGAGATAGTCGAGTACGCGTTCGCCGCTCGCTATGAGATTATTGCCACATTCATTGAAGAGGGCAATCACTGATATCGCGTGTTCGATATTCATGTCAGCTCCGGTCCAACGAGCTAACCGCTCAAACTTACCTGCCCCTCCCCTAGGCCTCGTGGGACGGCGACGCACTCTTCACCGACGCCGCGATTCCCTCTAAAACGTGGTCCCCATCCGTTACCAAATCGTGCTCCCATCGATCCCCCGGCGCGACATCCACCATTCCATCGTCAGACCGAGGAGTCGCCACAGGAGTGATCCTGTCGTTCTCGAGCGTATACACGGCGAACGTGGTGCCGATCGCACTGATACCATATAGGACCTGGCCAGGGATGCCAGGGACCCAGAGCGAGTAGAAACGCTCGCGCACTTGGGCGTCGGCGCGTCTTCGGTGGGAGGGATGGTCGAGGTGGAATGGGGGCTTCACCTCGAGGAAGAGGACAGGACGATTGGACTTGATCCGCCGGACGATTTAGGCAATCTCGACTGAGTTATTGCTGGAGTAAGGGTCGGAGGTTTGAGGTGCGACGACGAAGCCATCGTGGGCTGGGAACAGCTCGCAGAGGATCATGTTCCAGAGCCCGTAGCACGAATTCTTCAGGTCGGGGTGTTGGATGGCGTTGTATGCGGTGTGTATGAAGTTGGGCCACCCGACCTTGTCTGGATACGATCCGGGTCGATGTCGAGAGAAAGATGCGTCAAAGCACTGGGGAACGCGGCTCGCGCGTACGCTGTGGAGATTACGTACACGCGCCTCGTGCGACGCGTCGACGCGTCCATCTTGACCATCACCGCGTTGCAACCTGTCCTCACACTTATCGATAACCACCACCACCCCGCGTCCCCGGACGACCGTCAAAAGCCTACGCTGCGGCTTCGTCCTCTCCGCAGCCGCAGCCTGCACCTGGGCCACGACCCTCCGCGGACCCGACGCCCCTCCGCTCCTCCCGGACGAATACCACTCCCTCACCATCCTCGTCACCATCAGCGCCGCCGTCCGCAGGGTCGGCGGCGTCGGGTGCGGCTTTCACGGTACGTTCGCCGGGGACAAGTACGTTGCGTGCTCGCACTACCGGAAGAGAGTGTTTGACGTGGCGCTGTACGAGGAGAACCTCGTGAGCGGTGTCGTCCCGCCGAGCTACGAGTTTGAGCCGAACGAGGTTACGGCAAGCGTGGAGAGGCTGCTGGACGATTCTGGTACGTGTCTGCGCGTCTTTTTGAGAAGTTTGGCTACTCATTTATTCGTAGGCGTCGAGCATAGCGAGTTCCGGACGGTGTTCTCGGAGCATTATCGCGAGTGGTGAAGGGCGCCGGGAAAGCATCGTCTTCCGCGCAACCACACATGTACACGCCTCTGCACATGCCCCTCGCCTCCGTAGAAAGCGCAAAAGCAGCGAGCAAGCCGTAATTCATGTTCTTCTCCCTACGTTGTCCGTGCTGCACAACGAGCTCAACGATCCATATCCACGTCATTGCACTCTGGCCGTGCATGATCGACCGTATCGCGCGGGCGCATCTCAGTCGCGGCGAGGATGTCACCATCAGAGGATTGGATAAGTCGTTTTGAGCGCGTATCATTGAAATCCGTCAATATTGTCCCAGTATAAGGCCTCGGACGTGCTCCCAGTGTACATCCTTCCGTCCGCCCCGCCTAAAATTAAGATACACCTTGGGAAGGTTCCGCCATGCCCAATCTGCGTATACCCAGAATCGATCGACGAGTTGGCCAGTGCGCTGTATGAGGCTACCGTGGTCGTCCTATTCTCCTGGGGCGTGTTGGCGGTGGATCCGCGTAGTGGCACTGGATCCAGAAGTCGCAGGGTGCGCTAGATCCCGAAGTCACAATCACAGTGTGTGTGTGGTACGAGCGGAACCCGAGGGGGGAGATAGTCGGCCGCGACGGGGAGGCCGGCCGGAATCGCGATGTGCTCGCATGTACGGTGGAAGGACGGTCGGCGCATATAAGTAGCAAGTGTCGTTGCAGAACGAGACGAGCGTGTCGTAAATACGCACCAGGCGATAATGACATATACACAATCCCACTGTTTTCTAGACCTTCGAATCCTCCGTTTGCTGTCGAGAGCCGCGGTACGAGGGTTGCAAGGACGGGTGACGGGTGTCGGGTGATAGCGTGCGCGTCACGGTTGCAGAGGACGTTCCCTTCGTGCTCGGTCTTGAAAATATGATATTTCTATACTTAATTATGTCGACTGGTAGGGCGCCAGGCCCGTACCCATCCTCAATAGTAATGTAAGGCCGAACTTGCTTCCCATCTTGTTTGGCGTGCTGTGAGTTGCGTGGCCAAATGTGCCGAGCGTGGTCGCGTCTATAGATGTATACGAGCGCGGTCGCGGCTGTAGATGCATACGAGCGCGGTCGCGGCTGCAGATGCATACGAACGCCATCGTTAGGCCATCCGTACACAGGTATATCGTCGCATTGACCGGGGATTGATCAGAGCGTAGATGATGGCGTCGTCTTCACTGTCAGACAGGTTGGCGTGGTGCGGCAAGAACGGCAATACTCCTCATGCAGCGTGCGACGAGGTAAAAGGAGTAGCGAAGGGAAAGGCGCCCACTCGCGCCTACTTGTTCGCGCGTAAGGCCTTAATCGTGAGCTCGTTTATATCCAAGAGGAACTTGAGGAACGCACTGGGAATACGCTGACCACATGTCCGCAAGGCCAAGACATGCGTGTCCTTTTGCCCATTCTCGTGCATCCGTCTCCGAACTTATCATGCTTCAATATCCGTTCGCCTTGTTCCAGCAGTGGTAGGCTGGTAAGCCGGGGTGTCGCTCGTAGTCATCGCATCATCGAGACATGCTGAGGGCGAAAGGCTTTGTCCTTGGATTGCGCAAGGAAGCTGTACTCGAGTACTGAGCATTGACTTGAAAGAGGATTGGAAGTTTGATCTCTGCATGCGCCTCGCGAGTCGGAGAGAGAAGTTCAAGGTTCAAGTCCGAAATTGGTAACCTCGTATGCGTTGTTTGGCTTCGAGCAGGTGAACCAAACAACGCCTGCCATTCCTCTCGTCCGAGTCGTATTTTGCTGCCTTGATCCAGATCTGTTGTCAATGCTGTCTGCTTACTTCTCAGGCTGTCTCCTGGTTCTCTCCGTGACATACCAATGGGCGCGTTCATTTTCCGTTCAATGACTACACGTGTAGCTGCAAAACTGAGTCAAGGGAACGTCGCGTCACGGTGTCGGAGATCAAGGCTCTGGCAAACTGTCAACGTGTGTATGTCCAGATCCTTCAAGTGGTACGACCACCGTGTGGAGGCGTGCTCTGTGTCGTTCAAATAGGCCGTGGATCTCCGAGTTCTGCATGCATTCGTACTGGCGTTCGCAATCTTGTGTGGGCGTCGGTGATACCAATGGTCCGTGCCCTCCTCGCTGGGAGAGGACTCGCATGATTCTTTCTTCTGAAGGACGGCCCTCGTACGTGTTCTCCCTAGCGTGTGTGTGGTGGGCTCATTCGCGTATGCAGCAGGCTCTTCGTTGCATCATGACGCGTATTTGCTGACCTTGTGCTGACCATACGAAGCTCGTGCAAGACGAGGCCGACGCCGCTACCCGCGCCCTTTGCGCACCCTTCTCACCGCCACACCTAATTACTGGAGCTTGACGGCTCGTGCTAGAGGCACGCGCCCGTCACTTATGCCCAGCTGCACGACGCGTGCATCTGTCCACCTGTAGTATACTATATATATCGCTGACGACGCAGCACGTTATATTCATATGTAGGGCCTTGTAATTGCCCCCTGCGACATTTTGATTCGATTCGATGTCTAATCCCACATGGAGGGCACGAGGAGGCTCAAACGTCCGTGTCTAGGTATGTCCAGGCTACGCATAGCCCGTCGCCCGCGCGCTAACGACTCCATGGCGTCTCCAGTGCTTATCGCCGTGAAAAGCAGGGCCGTTTCTGTGCAGCCATCGAAGTCGCCTGCTCTGCGGGCGCGTTTTCTGCGACTGGCCCCTCGTCCGCTACGCTACAGATCGATATCAAATCTCGCAAGTACTACGACGCCTTGGGCAATCATGTGCTTCATCCTGTGTACTTCGAAAGATGACACTGGACTTCCTTGACTTGCCTGCCACCTTGGCGTCTCCGTCAGCCCATATCCATAGACGCTTGGGCTTAGTTTTATTCTCGCCTCAAACGCAGCGTTCAAGCCCGTGAATCGCACCGATAGACCCGTGTTCGCAAGAGTGCGTTTTTTTTTTCGACATTGCCCCTCACGCGGGTCGGCAGAGGACTGTCCTGCCGATAGGCCGGCCTCGTGTAGTCCTGCAGGTGAGTGCGTCTATATGTTCCGATATAGCAATCGGGCGCTAATTCGAAGCAGGGTGCGTTCATGGCATCGCAAACCTGTACCGCCTTCTACCCTTGCTGTGCCACAGCACGTCTTACTTCGAGCCTTATTGTCTTCCCTTTTTCGCACCAGCCCCCCATCGCTGCTACTCCCCACTCCTCATACCCACCATTCACCTCGCCTAGTTTTCAACACTGATGCCGCTCAAAGTCGTACGTGTCTTCCGACGACGGGTAACTCACGCTATTCCCTCGGCAACAGACACCCTATTCGCTACGATACAGACGTTGAAGACGGTCAAGGCGGCAGCCGACATCGCGAACGTGACGATTGTCAGTAACGTCGCGAGCGCCCTCCTAGTCTGTGTCGAGACAGCGAAGGTGCGCATCCATTAGCCGATTGTAGCTCGGACCCTCAGCACCTCATTCCGCTTGCTCAGGACGCACGCACGAACAAGGAGGACGCCGATGAGCTTGTGGCGCGAATCATTCGGCTTGTCCTCCCGACCATGAACTGGATCCACGACATGAACTTTCCCAAGACGCCCACCACCGAGGCTCTGTTGCACGATTTGAAGGATCTGATTCCGTGAGATAGCTGCTGTATCTCCCGCGGAAAAACGCCGTATGACTGACGTACATTCCCAGGGTATTCGTACGGGTCTCTTCCGAAATGGCGGAGATCACCCAGCGACATGTTTTCTTTCGTGCCATACTAAGCCTTGCCGATAAAGAGAAGATCCTGCAACAACGGCGGGCTTTGGACGATAGACTTCGAGAGTTTTCCGTACGATGCTGTGCTATTCTATGCGGGCATTTCACTCATTTTAAGGCCAGTATAACTCGCTCGTACGCATCCAGATGGCTTCGGCGGTCGCTGAGTCACAGGTGGGTAGTTCGCATTCTTCCGCCCGCGATCTTCCCCTGCTGAGCCGACGCCAGGACTACGCGACTTTTCAACCAGAAGATATCGAGCTGTTGGAAGTGGAAGCGACACATAAGAGCCTTGATCATGACGAGTTTCAATACTCAAATATCTATCGGGCTCGACTACGAGCAGACGGCACGTCCATCCTCTTCTTGCAGTACCAGCGGGATATAGCTGCCATGGTATGTTATTAGCATGATATTGACGCTTGCATTGATCGAGCCTGAGTCGTTGTTGTAGGATTTCCTTGCGGAAGTTCACCGCTACCGGGATGCATAGTGAGAACTGGCCGCGACATACCCGTGGATCTTGATTCTCATAGTGCAAACTACAGTCACCCAAATGTTGTCCAGTTCCGCGGTGCATCAAGCCAGACTTCTAGACCAAGATTCGTCGTTGTAGATGACCGTAAGTGTTTTTCTGACTAGATCACATAGCATGGCTCAATGCTCACCCGTATGTATAGATCCCTACTTCGCCAGTGCCGTCTTAGCGCCTGAGAATCCCTATGGGCTATCAGTACGAGAGCGTGTACGATTAGCTTTGCGAATGGTAGTACCTCGTTATTTATATGCCATCAGCGAAAAGTAATCTCATCTCAAACAGGTCGCCGATATGTACGTGAGTATCATCGAAACCACTCACAAAGAACATTTCACGAACACCATCCACTGCGTGGATCCAGTCTTTCTTCGAGTATCTTGTCCACAGCGACATGCGTGCTCCGCCGGTAACGCGTGGCTATTTTGTGACTATGTTTATTTGCCTGCTTCATGTTATCTGACACTGACTGCGAGCCAAGTTAAGGTTTGATGCTACATTAAGCAGATGCGTGTACCAACCAACCCCTTTGAGCACATACGCTGGTATCTTCAAAAACGCTGTGTCAACAGATTGTTCACTCACGTTCTGCTAGTATACTCATCGGGCTCGTACATCAAAAGGTTTCATAGTTTGCTCACAGTTTGGCCCAGAATTTCTTCGGGGCCGTCTGTGAACTTTGATCGTATGTCATGTAGCGGCCATCCGTTCGAAGCCCGAGCTGGGCATACTGACTGAAGATTTCAAACAGTGGGAGGAAAAGGTGTCCCAGCACTTAACATCATCCTCAGTCCGCTTTGGAACCTGCCAGACCATTCTTCTAGTGCATATGGCCGAGCTCTCGACAACCCTCAGTCAGCATTCACCGCTATATACGAGGATTGGAATACAGCGACCACGGGAATGACGGAAAGTGCCCAGTGTTGGCCAAGTTTGAGGACGATGCTGGCGCCCTACTTCCAAATTGAAGATTCGTACATCACCTCGGAACAACTCCCTGACCACCCTACTAGGCCGGAACTGGGCGACGTCGTGTATGTTGATTACCCGTGCAGTTTTCCCGCTACACTTGAGGCCAACGCCTCAAATTACACGGTCATCTGCAATCTCGCTACCAAAATATGGGAAGCATGTAACTTCCGAGCAGACGCCCATTCTGAAGCTTCAAACTTAAAGACGAACAAAGGTGGGATTTCGTCACGTTTTGTTGGGTACAAGGAGTGAGTACCTGTCTCTACATCGTTCTGAGCCAGTACTAATCAATTTCTTTGCACATTGTAAGCGGCTATCCAACTTTTTGGCAGTCGACGGTACTCTACGAGAAAGCCTTTCCCAGCATCGCGATGTCTATGACACCCAACCCCGTGCATGCATACTTATCGCACAACCTTGAAAATATAGTCACTGGATGTACGGGGCACATGCCAAGTGGTCAGTTGAACTGTTCTGTTCGACGTGTTTTCTTCATGAGTAAGCTTGTTATGTCTGCTCAGCACCTCCCTTCTCACGGATGTCATCATATATTAGTTACCGCCGTCGAACACAGTCAGCTTTACACGCTCGAAGCGCGGCGTACAGGA
The DNA here is from genome assembly GCA_000827205.1 of Plicaturopsis crispa FD-325 SS-3. NCBI lineage: Eukaryota > Fungi > Basidiomycota > Agaricomycetes > Amylocorticiales > Amylocorticiaceae > Plicatura > Plicatura crispa. The sequence continues at coordinate 46,907 of KN832574.1, read as the reverse complement.
TCACCCACCTCAGCCCTTCGCCGTACTTCTTCCAACCGTGATTTATTCCACGATGATCCTTATGTGTTTCACCGAAATCCAACGAAAACAGCACATATAGATGCCGACTCGGACACGCCTAAACCATGGGGACACTGGTCAACCTCCAAAGATTGCGCGCACGGAGAGTACGTGATACCTGCGGCCCCGAACGAAGATGCCTTTCGAACCATGCCCGGTGTAGAGTTGGATGGTTTCCGATTGAAAACGCGCGCATATCCAGAATCCGAAAAGTACATTGGTATACATTTGCCTCAAAGTGCCGGTCACTGATGGAACTTCTTCAGATACGAGTACCGACTTCACATCTTCCATGAACTTATAATCCCCTGAATCGTACCAGAAAGGGCGATGTGAGCCGGGTGTGAGCAACAGCATCTTGTGTTCTCTCTGCCTAATTCTTACCGTTTCTCACAGTGCCTTTCGGACGCCAATATTTCTATTGTACTTGCTAGATTGTACCTCGTAAACTCGATCGATGTGCGGACTACCTTGTCCGAATCTACTATGCTCCTATCCATCCTGCCGTCAAAGTGACTTCGGAAGGCATTTCTCTGCCCGCAATACTTAGCAGTTTTCAACCGTGGCTATTATTCGACCCCGCCCTTGGTGGCGATGTACCCCGAGCCGTACGATCTCGTGCTGCAGGGGCTGGCGCGGAACGACTGCGTGCTATGCGTACTTCTCTCAAGGCCCGTTTGTGGCTGCACATGAATTCCTGTCTACTCAAAAATAACAGTGTCGTCTTGGAATGCAACGACTTATTTCGGACAACAAAATTTAAGTGCGCGGGTTCACAGAATACACAAGAACTCGACATTGGGACCCTGGATAGCTGGATTGGTACACGCAGCCAAGGTTCGAGAAAAAGGCCAGATGCATCGCAACGTGATAAGACCTCACGGCGAACGCTCCGCCTGCAGGTAGGGATGCTGCGCATCGGCCGGCACAGCGCGCTCCCCAGGAAGCAGACACATCGGGCACATGCATAGGAAGCGGTACCTCCTCTGCAGCGTCCGTCGACGGTCCGCGCGGCACACGCCCTGCACCGGGATATACGCGATCGTCAGCTCCTCGTGCGCCTGAAGGTCGCGCGCCGCGTACACCGCCAGGCTAAACGTCTTCTCGTCCCACGTCCAGTACGCGCTCGGCACGCAGCTGCAGTGTCCACATATCGTCAGCCATCCACGCACACATCATCATCATCAGCCATCTGCGCAAAAGACGCACCTGTGGTTGCACTTCGCCGCGAGCGGGAACAGCGCAGCGACGGTTTGCTTGTGCGCGCCGACGCTCACCGAGAGCGCGTTCGTGCGCAGGACGCCCTCCTCATGGCTGCGCGCGCCGGCCGGGCCACAGTCCACGAGGTCCTGCACCGCCACACGCAAGTGGGGCGGCACGCGCGCGAAGAGAGCGCGGCACATCTGCGCGGACGGCGCGGCGGCGAGGAAGATGGGCCACTCGAAGAAGATGCGCGCGTGCGCGGGGTGGGCGTGTGCGGGGAAGAGGCCTTCGCCGCGGCCGGGGAGCGTGCGGCGGTAGACGGGGTGAGTGTACGGGCCGCTTGTGGGCGCAGGAGGGGGGCGAGGCGGGGGCGCGAGGGGGAGGAGGGCGTCGAGCAGGGCTTGGTCTAGGAGAAGCTGGCCGTGCATGCCGTTTGGGTAGACGATGTCTTGCAACACCGTGTCTGCGCAGGCACAGTGGCGTAGATCGCGTTTGAGGGGGTCCGGGAAATCGTCCTCGGGGTCGGTCGCTGAGTCGTTGTCCGCCTGCGGTGCGTTTGTACGAGAATCATTCGAGTGCGCCGTCGTGCCAGGTCCAGGTCCTGCGCGAGCCTGCTTTTTTGCTTTCTTCGTTGCTTTTCTCCTGTATCCTGGTAGCTTTTTATTGGCCATGATCGTGTGGTGTTTGCAGGGGATGTTTTGCAGTGAATATAGATGCCATGGATGTCGCTCGTCCTCTTGGTATTTAAGGCTATTTCAAAGCAGGTCAAAGCGAGTATGAAAGAAAGCGTTCAAGGTCTCGGTGGCCGCCAACGACGATATCGAAACGTGGAGAGCGCACAAGGGAGTGCTTAGGCCACTGGGGCACTACATGCGCCCTGGTTTCTGGAGGCTCCTCCTTTGTCCCATAACGGCCCAAGGTGTTGTTCGAAGTCGACTGATAGCTAGTGCCGGGTGACAGGTCCTGCTTTAGGACTCGCACAGTAAAAACAGCTGCAGTACTAGTACTAGTTGCTGAACCAGTGCTGAACGACATCGGCCACAGTGAAATGGTTCCGGACAAGAGACACGCGCCGAAACCTTCATGAGCGCGTTCTCTTCGTCGCGTCGAACCTCGTTGCAGTGAAAAGTGCTCTTACTATTAATATTGTCTTGCCCAGTCTTGCCCAGCACTACATACTTACAGGCCAATCTTTCCGCTCCAGTACACCCACAGCTCTACAGAAGGAGGTACGAGTGTTGGTGTCTAGATCTGTCTAGGAGAGACTACCACAGCTCGGGCTGTTCTCTCTCTGGACTCGAGGGAGGAAGATACTTCGACGACTTGCAGCGACTGGATCCCTCGCTGAGCGCGGCAAGATGACCACCGTCGCGACTGGTACTGTGCCACCACGCACCCGCACAACTGTCCGAGTCCTGCGCGGCGGCTTCATCATCTCAACCGAGGCATCATGCAAATGGGCCTCTAGCCTCCGTAGTGACTAGTCCAAACAGCCGTCGTCTCATGCCGGACGAAAACCACGCCAACACCATCCGCGACCATCGACGACGTGATCCTGGACGTCGGCGAGGCTGGGTGGTCGCCCTTAAAAAGTTGTCTAGCACCTATGACATTTCATTTCATTCGACTGCACCTGTTACCTCCCCACATTAGAGCAAGCAGCGCATGTCCTGAGCTGGGGCTGAAGACTGGGCCACAAAGATATATAGAACGGCTCCATTATCACCACTACGCACTAGACACGGCCGCGATCGCCTTCTCTAGTGCAGCACAAACAGACTCATACGCGAGACGCACATGGTCTTTGCGACGCTTCCCCTGGTAAATGAGCTCATGCAAATCTTCGAGCAGCTCCGCCATCGGCGCAGAGAGCATCTCTCGATGGGGCCGCCGTGCGAACGAGCTGGTGCGCGCGTTCCTGAAACCCAAGACGTCGATGACATCGCATTCATCGCATGCGCAAACCATATGTGAAAGTAGGCTCTCGCGGCGGAATAGCATTCCGCTGCGGCCTCTCGTGACCCCGATGAGACGGTGGTGATGGTGGGCGGGTCGTGAGCAGGCACCGCGCGACGGCGCAGCACAAGACCCAGATGAACGACTCAATATTAATGTCGTGCCACGCGTTGTTTCTTATCGGTATGCACTCATCCAGCGCGTCTACGACCTCGAGGGCCATGAAGTGCACGCCCTCTGCCTGCATACCGATGAGTGGGTGAATGTCAGGCAAAGAACGATCAGATACAAGGGCGGGGTTTGCATACTGATTTCATCGCCTCGTAGCGCAGATTGAACAGAATCTACGTGTCATGACGTGTTGCGCTTGGTTTCAAGGAGGATTGGATGCGCGCTGAAAGACGGCTGGGCAAAGGGAATGTCGTGGCTGCAGACAAGAGACGCCAGAGAGACGCACAAGAGAATTGGAGGCGGCCGCGTTGTTTGGTGCACTAGCTCGCAGCCAAACAACGCCTCCCATCATCGTCGATTTGCCTCCGACCTTGGCAAGTAAGCACCGGTCGACGACTCGGAACTGTTGTTTGGCTGCGAACAAGTGCACCAAAGAACGCTTCAATTGTTCGGACCACCGGGGCATTGGTAACCAAAACATGCCATCCTGTATTCTACCTCGTCGACGCTACGTCTTCGAACTTTTGCAGTGGCTTGTCATGGCATCGACTCTCGAGTATCGTCCACGCCGGTCCTCTAGTCTCGTACCGAAGCGCACACGCATTTGCTGAGAACCATGGTGCGTCACCTATGCCATTACTTGCGCTAAGCAAGGACTGAAACACCCGGGTTGCAGAGACCGCGTTATTTTTGGTGTTCGCCATGGCTGTCTTACGATTCCGCTCGTTTCGAAGTCGTCCCTGGAGACTTTCTTGTGGCATCCCTCGTACGCACATTCTGTGTACGCGCTGGTGTTGGAGAGCGCGTAAGTACGTTCGTTTCCTTAGTCACTCCCGATTAGTATGTCGACTGATCCGACGGGAGATATAGTGCGATGGGTCCGATGAATTGAAGATCCACGGTCTCTGTCAGAGCATAGCACCCCGTGATTCCGAGCGATAGGCACCCAGTGCGAGCCACTGTTAATATTATTGACAATGACATGCCCAGTGAACATACGGCTTGGCGCGCAAACAGAAAGATGCCATCTACGAGCGAGCTCGACGTGACCGACAAAGCAAAAATATCAACATCCTTAGCACCCTCCCTCGAGCGCCCCATCCATCGAACATCCCCTCGACCCGACGTCGCATCACGCACCTGGGTTAAAGCGTGACTGGCTGACAAACCCCATACCCCGCGACGATATCACGAAAAGACATAACGGCATAGCGGTGACGCAAACGCAATGATACGCTTGCAATAGTACGCACCAGTCCCCTTTATATTTCGTCCGCCACGATTGAATTTCTGCCCAGATCCATTCCTACGTGCTCTTTCGAATCCCCTCCGACGATGAGTGCTGTTGTGCGAAAGTCCGGCGCGCCTTCCGACGCAGACACAATTTTTGAGCAGGATGGGAGCGTCCGGTCTGTGCGGATCGCCGCGCATCCTGATCCTGGCCCGGAAAAGAACACTGTCGATCCGTATCAGGTCACGTTCGACGAGAATGATCCTGAAAACCCAAAGGTGCGCCGCAGTGGATCACCTCCTCATATCCACCCGCCCTTCACTTACTGGGCGTGTGGGCTCTGGCAGAGCTGGTCAAGGGCGAAACGATGGTACCTCACGGGCCTCGGGGGCATGTTCGTACTCAACGCGTGAGTCTCGCGTTGTGAGGCGCTTTCTATAATATATCTGTTCTGACGGCTACGATCGTGCAGGACATTCGCGAGCTCGGCTCCGTCTGGTATCGCCCTCGACATGATAAAGGAATTCCACATGTCGATCGAAGTTGGCACGCTCACCATCGCGCTGTTCGTCGCCGGATACTGCGTCGGGCCCCTGGTATGGGGGCCGTTGTCTGAACAGGTCTGTTTGTCATCTTTGTATGCGCGTAAATTCCGAGCGGGGGACTGACAATCTGCGCAGTACGGCCGGCGGATTCCGTTCCTGATTTCGTTCTTCGTGTATACGGTAAGCACCCCACGCATCTTGGGTGGAGGATGCTCATCGCCGCGTGAATGTAGCTGTTCCAAGTCGGATGCGCACTGTCTAAGAACACGGGCTCCATGCTCGTCCTCCGCTTCTTGGGCGGCACCTTCGCTGCCGCCCCGTTAACTAACTCAGGGTGCGTCGACACGTGCCGTCTCCATTGAGTTGCCTCCCACTTCTGCACCCTTCACAGCGCTCTCATGTCGGACATATGGGACGCCGACACGAGAGGAAAGGCATTGGCGCTCTTCTCTGTAGGTGCTCTCGCATGCCATAGAGAGAGGATACACCTAACCCTGCACTAGCTGGCCCCTTTTGCGGGCCCTGCACTAGGTCCAACAGTAGCTGGCTTCATTTCCGTGCGCGGCGTCTCGTGGCGCTGGGTCTTCTGGGTGCTCGCCCTCTTCGTATGTACCCCCCTTGCATTTCATTTTCATTTTTTCCGCCATCTGACGCGCATTGTCACAGGCGGGCACATGCTGGGTCGCAATCCTGCTCACGCTGCCGGAGACGTACGCGCCGACGATCCTCGTCGCCAAAGCGAGGCGGCTACGCAAGGATACCGGTGACGCGCGGTACTACGCGCCGATGGAGCGCGCGCCGCAGGTCGCCCTGCGCCAACGCGTGTCCAACATCCTCCTGCGGCCGTTCCGAATCATGTTCCGCGAGCCCATGCTCCTCGCCATCAACACCTACCTCAGCGTGAGTTCCCGTTTTCCATCCCCGCTCCCCGTACCCGCGTGCCGTGCTGACGAGATTGCGTGACGGGGCAGTTCGTGTACGGTTGCGTGTACCTGCTCTTCGAGGCGTTCCCGATCGTGTTCACGCGGGGGCATGGCTTCAACGCGGGCGTCTCCGGGCTAATGTTCCTCCCCATCGCAGTCGGCGGGGCTTTTGCCGTCTTAGGCTACCTCGTGATATTCAACCCAAGGTATGAGCGCGAGAGCAAGAGGCGCGCGCCGAGCCCCGTGCCACCGGAGTTTCGCCTCGAGATGACGCTATTTGCGTCACCTATATTCGTAGTGTCGTTTTTCTGGTTCGCGTGAGTGCTAGCGCTGCCCGCTGTGCCCATCTACGCTCCACGCGCAAGTGCTCACTCTTTGCGCAGGTGGACGTCGGCGCCGACGATATCGTTCTGGGCGCCCCTCATGGCGGCCGGCTGCATGGGATTCTCCATCTCCTGGATATTCGTGCGTCGCATACTCTTGTCCTTTTCATCGACGTCCAATCTAACCACTCTTGCACCCCTCGTCCTCTGCTCATGCACACCCTGCAGCTCGCGCTGCTAAACTACATCGTGGACGCGTACCTGTTTGTGGCCGCGTCCGCGCTCGCGTCGAACACCGTCCTGCGCTCGCTCGCGGGCGCGGCCTTCCCGCTCTTCGCGACGCAGATGTACGACGCGCTCGGCACGCAGTGGGCGTCTTCCCTGATCGGCTTCGTCGCGCTCGCGCTCATGCCGATTCCGCTCGTCCTCATACGGCACGTCGTCCCCCCTTCACCGCTGTCTCGCTTGCTGACGCTTACCGTGTGGCAGGTACGGACCGCACTTGCGGCAGCACTCCAGGTACGCCCCGACGAAGATGATGCCGGCCTCAGCGGTGCAGCCGGACGCAGAGGCTGCTGAGGAGGCGGAGGCGGCGGAGATTGCGGAGGAGCGGCGAGAGAGGCTGGGCGCTGAGAAGTCGGCGGTATGATCCACGTCTCGCAGTGGTGCCGCCCTTTCAGCTTTTACTAGCCAGGGCCGGCTCGTCGTTATTATATATAGTTTTACACGCCCTAATGTCGGGTCACTTTGACGCATCCCAATCCATAGGCTCATGTATCACACTGCTTATACACGAGCCTAGATGTGGTCATTGTGGTGGTTAAGTCGCATGCTCCCCGGCGGGTGAATCGAGGCAAGAATGGGTGGCGTTATTTGGCTTAACTGTTCGCAGCCAAACAACGCATACGAAAATCCTGTTCAATCTGATTGGGACTTCGTACTCAGAGTTAAGGAAATCGAGCATTCACTACAAATTCACTATTAGAAGTCTTCCCCGTGGCATGGCACGGGTAGTAAATATGGCTAGTAAGTATACCGTAAATTAAGAGGTTGAGCCGGCAGGGCCCCACTGGTTGACGATGCTGGGGATCTTCGGGGAGACTTTGGATAGTATCTCTATAAGCTCGTCCTGATGTCAATGTATCAGCACCGTGACCCGTCGAGTGGCAAAGGCAAAGTACGTACCCAAACGCGCTTCTGGGCCTCGACGCCCTTCTCGCCGAGGGCAAAGTCGCTGACCTCCTTGACCTTCGAGAGGGCGATGTACGCTGCGTGCATCTCAGCGTCCGATCCGCCCACGGCAGCATAGACAAGCTGGCGGCTGCCCTCTTCCGCCGGATGGCAGCAGATGTACTCTATCAGCTTGTTCAGAGCGGACAGAGGGAACCCGATTTCGCGCCGGAGTTCGGAGTGGCAGTATCCCGGGTCGACGGCAACGACGGGGAAGGAGGCGCCGAGGTGGTCGCTCAGCGCGCGCGTGAACAGGACGACGAGCACTGCACGAATGGTTAGCCTCTGCCTCGCCACAATGGACACGCTGCTCACACTTGGACAGAGGGTAACGGTCCCGCATGACGCTGGGAGTGAGATCGTCGCAGTCAGATCGTCTGGAATAATAATATGCTAGTACTTGAACTTACGAAGAAGTATTGTATTTCTCATCGTTGAGCTTCTCCAAGATCTTGGGGCTCTGTAGGGCGACATCTGGCACTTCCGCGAAGTAGTGACTGCCGCTGGAGACGATGACCAGACGAGGTGTGGTGGAGTGTGTTTTCGCTGTCCGCTCCATGACGGGAAGCAGCAGCAGCGAAATTAAAGCCGCTGATATAACATTGACCTGGAGACTGCGATTGCGCCATCACTCAGTGGTACGAATTGACATTGAACTTCAGAGAGAGGGAATCATACGTCATTTCCCAGCCCTCTGGCGAGGCGGTATATTTCAGAGGCAGTACGCCAGCATTGTAGACGACTATGTCGAGTCGGCCGCCGTCCTTCTCAAACTTATCCGCGAAAGCGAGGACGGAAGAGTATTTGCTCAGGTCAACAAGCCACAGCTCGGCATTTGTGTATCCGGTCTGTTTCTCTAATTCTGCAGTGGGGAAAGGGGTGCGTTAGTAACAGCGGGGGAAAAGGGTACATGATATCGAGGGTGGTACATACTAGCAATGGCGGCGTTGCCCTTCTCAAGGCTTCTGCACGCCATAATGATTCTGGCGGGTTTCATGTTGGCGAAATGGATGGACGCTTCAAGGCCGATTCCAGTACTCGCGCCGATGAGCATGACCGTCTTGCCGGTGAGATCTGCGTGAACGACGGCTGGCCATTTGCTGAATGTCTCGGAGAGAATCTCTTTGACGGTGTATTTCATCGTAGTGAATGAAGTTGAGGGGGCCGGGCCAGTCGAGGGATTGCGAAACCGATTTTGTAAGAGTTTTTATGGACCCTGCCCGCCGCGCTGACGACGACAAGGGTCCAACCGATCCAACTCGTGCTTGCACCGCTGTACTGTACATTCCAGGACCCCCGAATATTAGGGTAAATGCCGTTATGAAAATCGCAAAAGCTGATTTTTTTTGCCCGGATGATTTGCGAGGGACAGATCTCGTTTTGCCCGGATGGCAACTGGCTTTATTGCCTTTTCGGGCGGTTTACCCACCCCAAAAGGTCACGTGCATACGCGCAAAATTTTGGTGGCGGCGCCTGTGGCGCCGCCCCCTTCTCCCTGCCAAAATTTTGCCCGGACGCAACATGGCCTCCCTCGCAGACGGCAAGATTTTTGCCCGGATGGCATATGGCCTTCGGGCGAAAAGTGCAAATTTTGCCCGGATGATTCAAACGGCATTTAGCCTAATATTCGGGGGTCCTTACATTCCCGCCGTCCTCGATCAATTATGATTTCTTGATTCCCGTTGCACATTGACATCAAAATGTTCCTAGATCGACACGAGTCTTCACGAGATCAACCCAACCGGAGGCGGTATTCTAGCGGAATGTCAGATCAGTTATCATGTATATACGGCGGT
>KN832574.1:0-36947 GCA_000827205.1 Plicaturopsis crispa FD-325 SS-3 | reverse complement strand
AGATGAGCACACAGATTGCGTGTCGTTCGTAGCCGAGTACGACCACGCCGAGGACAGCGACCTTGACGAGGACACAAACGGCGAAGACGATGCGAAGGCCGACGTCAAGGTGCACACCGCGGAGGAGAAGTTAACGTTCCACCCGCAATCAGACGCTGGCTCGGAAGATAGCACGCGCTACGGCATGTCCATCCGCGGCTTCCTACGTTGTATTCAGGCTAACTTGTACTCTGCGCGGGGAACCGTATGCCTGACGCCACCGCCTACACAAGACCTCAGCGCTGAGCCAACGTGCGCGCACAGCCCGGAAACGGTGTATCAGGTCACTGATGTCGCATAAGTAGAGGAGCAATACAAGACGTGCGTGCCCCTATTTATGGGTCTACTGACCGCTCGCTGCAGCTGGAATGCGGTGTTGTACTATATGTACACGTCGAAGATCGCGTTTGCGACGTGTGAAGAGCGGCGAGACGTCCGCGGTGGCGGCGTCGCCCAAGTCGGTGTATAGGCTTGCGGACCGGGTAGGCGACGTTTACATTCGAAATGATGCGTGGTGTCTGGCGCTGACACGGATGCACTACACTAGCTGGGCCTCACCGAGCTCTGCGCGGCCGCGAAGGAGAGCATCAAGATGCAGCTCTCGGAGGACGTCATCGTCGCTGAAGTGTTCTCGACGTTCACCGCACTGTGTGTCTTCTCCTCCTTGCTCGCGCGTGTCACTCACGAGCCACTTTTTTTCTGCGTCGATTCTCCGAGATTCGCGAGATGGTGCTGGAGTTCCTGTTCGCGCATTTGGATGCGCTCAAGTCCTCTGACGTGCTGCGCAGGTTCATCGCCAATGCCAAGCTTGGCGAGCTCCCGCACGCAACCGAGGTGCTTATGGACATACTGTACTATTCCGACCAAGTCTTCGGGTCACGGGTCACAGCGCCTTTCGAAGTGAAGAGATTTTCGGAATGTCACGGTCACATTGGCATACGAAGAGTACAAATTTTCCTAATGTCACAAATTTGCTCTAAAATAGGCTCGAAATAGCAATTTTTCTCGAGATTTCGGACTTGTCACAGCAAAATTTCGCTCCCGAAGAGATGTCCATCTCTTCGGCCGTGGTCACAGGTCACAATGGCCGAAGACTTGGTCGGAATAGTACAGTAATCGCACACTGAGGCCCTTCTTCGTTGGCGGTATGTTTCCCTCAGCGGTGTATCCTCCTTGTCCGTTGCTGTCCGTCTCACTCCACGACCCGTCGATGTCCCGAGTTCATTCACTTCTCGCGTTATAGCATTGATAAATCCTCAATAACGAATACGTCTTGGGCTTTGCGTTGCAATGATGCACAAGGGCCAATGTCCCTTCCTACTCAAACCTACTGCGGCCTAGAAATGGCTATGGCTTAGGACTCATACAGGATACAATACAACAACGAATTACAGTTTATGCAAATGAGAACAATTCCTAGCGGCGTCGCATCATCCCACCCAGGCAGTGACACGATTCTGAATGGCGGTATTCAGCCCTTCTTCCAGCGGTGTTTCGCCCCCAACGATATCGAGTGCCAATCCAGATGCATCCTCTCTGTCCGCGAGCAGTGCCAGCACTTGTGCCACATCGTCACGCTGTAGGACCAGAAATGTAAGCTAGTAATCTATGCACAGTGACGCGGGAACGACTCACAGTAACGGCATTGCTGAGGTGGGTCCTCCCGATGTCGCCTTTACCAACACCCGGGTCGTGCGTGAGTTGGCCTAGCAATAATCGTCGATTTAAATCATACTAAAAGCGTAGTGTACGAACTAATAGCTTACCAGGACGAAGAATAGTCCATTTGAAAGCCGTGCGCTTGACAAGGTCCTTGTCTGCGTCGTATTTCGCCTGCACATACGCAGCGAGTACCGTGCGGATTCTCTTTGATATAGAGATATCAGTCTCGTTCTGCCCATTACCGCAAAGTGTCAGCTTCTCTACACGCAGCCAGCCTCACCACTGCACTCACATAGTATTCCGGCACTTTGTCCGGGTCCCTCGAGTCGATCGCAGAGACCAAGATGAGGCGGGGCTTGGCGCCCTGCACCTGCTCGATCGCATCGAACACCTTCACCGCGCCCTCGTAGTCGACTTTCCGCGTGCGCTCGGGCCCGCCCTTGCCCCCGGCGCCAGCGGAGAAATACACGATGTCCTTGCCTTGGAATGCCTCAGTCAAAGACGACACGGGCGCGTCCTCGAGCGAGAGGTGCAGCGGCGTCGCGGAGACCGCTGTGATGTCGGCGCTGTGCTCATCGTTGCGGATAATGGAGGTGACATCGTGCTTGGGCGCGAGTATACGTGCTAGACGCAGCGCAACCTATCAGTTCGGCAGCAGGTCAGCGTGTTGAACATTATAGGCATGGTCAGCGGAAACGCACATTCCCGTGGCCGCCCACAATGATGATCTTCTTCGATGCACTTGAAGTCATGATAACTTGGTGACTGACACGGAAAGGGATGGACTTGGTACCGGCAAGTCTTCATATATGCCCGAGCTGCATAAGTAAGCCCTTCGAAACATGCTCAAAGACCGTGGCCATGTGATCCGGCGATTCACTCACGGCGCAGGCCAGAAATTGGGATCACTTGCAGCAAATCCTACTCCTTAGGTAGATCCAACGTTGACGCCGAGGAGCTATGGAGAGTCCAAGTTGCTGCGAGCAGAAAGTAGTCTAGTTTTACTTGCCAGGCCAATACCGGTGCTCAGCTTTCGGCGATAAAAACATCACGTGGGTAGTGATTTGTCAGACTCGCGTCAATTTTGGACGAGTTTTTTGCGCGTCGCGTCTCCGTTGTTTCACTCAAAATTCGACGATGTCGCCCAGGATGTAATGAGCCACCGAGGAATATCTTCACGCATGCAGCGTGCCGCCTCGTTCAAGTGAAGTCGGCGCCCTGATTTGTTCAAAGAAGCGGTATACTGGCAGACGCTCGGCGGGCATGGCCCAGCCACTGACGTTTTTACTCGCGGTAAGCCTAGTCGACCTTTCCGTGTACAGTTCCGTTCGTTACCTTTTCTTCGCAGGTGTGTACTACTCTCCCGAGCACAACGCGGTGCGACGTTGTCCTTGCCGTGCTTGCGCTTTAGCGTTTGTTGCGCGGCGGGCAAAACGGCTGGCAGCGATAGTTAACGGAGACCACTGCGATGGGGCCTTCCAGAGAGACCGGGGTCGACTGCGCGGATACAGGTGAGTGGCTTGCAGCTTGTGGTTGCGACAGGGAACGCGATGCCTCTGTCGGAGAAAGGACGCGCGTTCACGGAGTCTGCGGATAGGTGGGTGCTGTGCTGTGCTCAGAGAGAGGGGCGCTCGCAGTCCTTCTACGAGATTTAAATGTGCTCTCCGTATATGCATAGCCAGACATTATATAGAATGTCAAGTCACTCTGTATTCACTGAGGCCCCCGGAAGCTCCTGCAGAGGTAAGCGAATTTTTTGCTGAAATTTGACCCTCAAATCCGCAATTTTTTGGGCCCAAAATCTCCCCAAATCCGCTATCTGAGACTGAGTTACGCAGGCAAAAATCACGTGATATTGCAATTTTTTACGAAAACTTGATTTTTTCCTCGTCATCCCTCTAAAATCAGCTTAAATTGGGCTAAAAGAGAAATTGGCATCGAGCCAAGCCCATCGTCGCCAAATTACAACTTGCCGCCCTTTCATAGATCCAAAGTGCTGTCCCAGAGTCTCCCGAAATCCGCTATATGGGACAGGGTTTTGACCTCGAAGGTCCTAAAATCCGCTATTTGAGGACATAGATTTTCGATTTTTCGCTCCCTCAAATCCGCTATTCCGTCGCCTACCTCTGCAGGAGCTTCCGGGGGCCTATTCACTGCCTGCGCTATGCACATTAGATCGCATTAGCCCCTAACTTCGTGCCCAAAACAATCGCGTTCAGCCAAAAATGGGTGCGAAAAGCCGAATAACGCCGAAATCATACACTTGATGCCCAGCACCGGTATTTGGTGCGCGACTCAAAGCAGACCATACATAGATCGGAACGACTGTCTTCCGAGGATATCGTGTGGGCTGGCTAGGGGAGACTAAGCAGAAAGTGAAGATTCAGAAGAAATGCGCCGGGAGGCGCCGGGCCGGGAGCAAAATGCCTTGAAATGCATCGTTCTCTCAGAGTACTCCAAAGGTCCGACTGGTTCAGCCAATGTCAGGGTTTGGCTATTGCAAGAGTCCTCTATCATATTATTCTGGGGGCCATGGAACTGGGGCAGAATTTCCAGTGGCTAAATCTACAGTAATCGAATGGTAAAGTATCATATTATATCGACACCCTAAAGTATTAGGGAAAACACACCGCTGAAGACACCACGGCGGCCTCAGTGCGCGATGATGTCCATGAGCACGTCCGTCGAGTGCGGGAGCTCGCCCCGTGTGGCCTTGGCTATCATCCCGCGCAGCGCGTCAGACGCCTTGAGCTGCTCCCAGTGCTGGAATAGAAACGCCAGTTCCATCTCGCGGATCTCGGGGAACCTACGCAGCACCATCAGCGGATGAACGTACGGGCGGGTCCGAGGGCGGGAGGACGTACTGAGCGGTGAACGTCGAGAACACCTCCGCCACGATAATGTCCACGGAGAGCTGTTCCTCGATGTCCTCCTTCGCGGCCGTGCAGAGGTCGTCGAGGCCGAGCTAGGTATATATCAGTGTGACAGTGCCAACGTACTAGCATTCATGCTCACCCGCTTCGCAAGTCGGTACATCGATTTGGGCGACGCCTTTACCGAGGGAATGCCATCTTCCTCCGGATCCTCGCTGGGAGGTCGGGACGACAGAGGTGCAAAAGAGAGGTTTGACGTGTACATGTAGTAGATCATGGCTTTCCATCTGCAAAAACGTTTAAATTCGCGACATCCAACGGTAAAATGGTGGGTGCGTACGTTTTGTATGCAACGTCTTTGACCGGAATCACTTTGGACGGGCTGCGGGTGCACGCGACCAGTTCGACCTTGGGCTCGTCTGCGCAGGCGGGCGGGGTCGGGCACGCGGCTGCCCTCGCCTCATCTTAGAAATCCATGTCGGTCACTGAAGAACACAGGAAGCGTTGAAGACACTTACCGTAGTTCGCACTGTCGTCCGAGCCAGCGTCCGATTTCGGGAGGGATGCGGCGGAGTCTACTTCAATATCGGACAGCCCCGCGTCGTCCTCATCTTCGTCCTCGTCTAGGTCACTGTCCGACGCGTAGTCATACGCGGCTATGGACGGTTCTTCCGGCAATTGTTCATCGGACTTCACTACTGTGTTGCAGTGCACGTATGAGCCTCTGTTGACCCCGTGAGCGATAGTGAATGCTTACAATCCATCAAGTACATAGACTGGCTCCCGACCAAATCTATGCCCGCGAAGACCGGCAGGGGGTCTTTGGCGCCGACGACCCCATCCTGCGTGTGGCGCCGCGAGAACAAGACAAACTTGACATCGGTAGTGTCTTTCCCCTCAATTTGGCGGTAGATATTGCTGAGCAGGAGAGGATGCGTCACATCCGGTGGCGTAGAAAGCGAGCATTCTGACGGCTCAGGTGTGGCCGCCGCCGCGGGAGGACATTCGACGGGCGAGACGTCGATAGCGACCTGAAAGCCCTCGTCCGCCCGGAAATCCGCCCCCTCCCCACAAGAGTCTTTCCACGAGAAAAAGTTGGTCCAGCCGCGGGCGGAGGACTTGATGTCCCTAGTGACGAGCGCGCGGGTGAGCAAGAGCTCCCTGGAGCGGATGACCACGACGCTGTCCAGCGCCTGGAGGCCGATGCGCACGAGAAACTCGGGGTACGTCCCGTCGGGGGCGTCGGCGAGGTACTTGGGCCAGCATATGTAGATGCCCACGGACGGGTCTTCGTCTGCGCTCTCAAGACGCTTGGGGACTTCGAGCATGACCCTCCAGCTCCCGGGGAGCTCTGTGTACAGCCTATGCGAAGTCGATTGCGCTAGGGCTGTTAAGCCAGTGTAGATGACTTTTGCTTGGATGCTGAGCTCCGCGTTTTTCAAGGTCCCGGACATGCTGAAAGTGCAAGTAGTGGGTGAACTTTGAAATTGAAGGACAAAGGACGCGTCGGGCTCCGACGCGTCTTGTATAATTACCCGCGTCGTACCCGCGTTATGCGAGGAACTTTTGTTGTCGAGAGGGATGAGATCTTGGGATTGTACGTGGAAATTGTGTGTATTATTTTATGTTGCAAGTGGGTCATGGCGTTCATTATGCGAAAACGAGGGTACGGAGCGGGCCTGGAGGCATGTGCGAGCACGAAACAGTAGTCATAAACGAGAAAGGGGAATCCGGAATGCAAGTGTATATACGGTCGGTCAGAGAGTCGAGACAGACGATGAAACAGAAGAAAAGGGAGTACACAGTGAAATAAAAATTCCGCAAGAGAGAAGCCAGGACAAGAAACGATAAGATAATTGAGGATGTACGAGCCGTGATTGATGTTTGTATGTATGAATCGAGAATCGGCTTTTGTGTGTCGGCGACGCGGTGTCGACGGATGCATGAAGGGGTCTAGCGCGATCATTCTGGCCGGACGCGCCATATGACAGCGGCAGCTGCAACGCTGAGCACAAGCACGCCCACCGCAGTCGACATGTGCCGCATCTGCACCTGTGGATCGCATTCGCCGCGCGCGACGATGAGCATCCGCAACACGGTGCGCACAAACGACGAAAAAGCACGCACAATGTCCGTCGCGTCCGCGGGCTTGATAGGTAGCTTCAGGTCGTCGGGTTTCCGTTCGTCCAGATCGTCGTCGAGCCGCAGCGATGTCTCTTCCTCCTTCACGGCGATGGCGCCGAGCTTCGCTGCCACCGTGGAGACAATCCCGTCGGCATCGGCGCCGATGTCTTCTACCGCGGTGGTATCTGTCCCGCCAGGACTCTGCGAGCGGGACGAGTGCGACCGTCCGCGCGAGCGACGCCTCCTGTGTCTCGGTTTGTCAGAGTCCGCAGAAAGGCTGCGCGGACTGGGCGGGGTGACGAGCCCGCTGACATGGTGGGCGCCAGCGTCGCCGCTCGGAGCCCCAAACGACCTCCGGAGCGCTGCCTGCTGCTGAAGCGCATCGACGCGGGCGGTGAACGACGACTCGAGAGTCTCGACCTTCCCTGCCCATTCCTCCCGTGCACGCGCGAGTCTCTCGCGCTCGGCGCTCCATTCCTCGCGCACCACACCCCATTGCCCCTCCACGCTGGTCTTCCACTCCGCTAGCATCTCTGCAAGCGACTCGCGCTCTGTCTTCTCCGGTTCTACGGGAGGAGGAGGAGGCGCGTGCACAAGGGTCTCCAGCGCATTGACCTTGCTCTCGAGTGCCGAGATGGTCGTCTGCGCGGCGGCGTGCTGCGCTTGCAGGGTGCTCGAAAGTTCGAGTGCTGACTCGAGCTGCGACGCGAGGGTCGTCAAACGCTGCGTGAGCTCGTCGACGACCGAGGGCGACGGTGGACGGTTGTCCTCTTCCTCGGGTGTGTGCATGCCCATGCCACTGGGTTCCGGCGTTCGAGGCCTACCGAGCGCTACGCGGGTCATCCTCCTGTCCTCCTCGTCCTCCTGCTCCTGTCTCGTGGCCCGCTCCTGCGCCTGCTCATCCTCATCTTCCTCCTCCACGCGCTCAAGCTCGTGCGGCACAACCGTGCCAACACTCCTCGCATCATCGCCATCGTCATCGCTCTCGCCGTCATATTCCCGCGCAAGCTTCTCCTTCTCCTCCATCTCCCTGCGCGCCTCGACAACGGCCTTTAGCCCGCTGACCTCGTGCTTGATGGCCTCATGTTCCGCGAGCAGGCCCTCGAGCCCGCGCATCTTCTCGACATGTCCCGCGAGCGCGCTCTGCGTCTCTGCGAGCTGCGCCTGGAGCGTCGCGAGCGCCGGCTGTTGCTGCTGCTGCTCGTCCGCAGACGAGGACGAGCGACGCTGCTGCACTGCGGGCAGATTGGGCGGGTACGGCGGCCCATTCGGCGGCTGGTCATGTCGTCAGTGTGCGTCAATTGAGAAAAGGGCAAGCAAATACGCACCAATGCACCACCAAGGGTGTCGCGGATCTCGCCCATGGCGCCGTTGAGGCCTGCGAGCTCTGCGCCGGTCTCTCTGCTCTTCTGGAGCTCGCCCTGGAGGCGGCTTAGGATGTGGTCAAAGGTGAGGCCGCTCTTGCCGGGCTGGCGCATGCCGCCGCCCATTCCGCCAAGTCGCTGGTTGAAGTTGAAGCCGTTGGAGGACGACGCGGAGGAGCTGGCGGCTGCAGCGGGTCCCGCGTAGGCTTGCTGGTGGTGGTGGCTCTGCTCGCCGCGGGTGGCGGCGGCGTAGTCGGCCTCAGAGAGCACGCAGAGGGCGCGCGCGGCGACTTTGCGGTGCATGATGGTTTTGTTGTCCTCGCCGACGATGTCGATGCCGAATTCCTGTGCGCGCGTGAGGGGGTTGCGCTTGAAGGCGGTGGTGCGGAGTACTCACTACTATGTCGTCGGACTTGATCTCGTACGGCTCGGACTCGACGCCCTCCGCGCTGAGCCGTTCGCTGTTTATGAAGGTTCCGTTCGAGCTCTTGACGTCTTTGATGTAGATCTACAGCGCGCTCAGTTCTGGTGGAGACAGCGCATATGAGCCGACGTACCTTGCCCCCTTCCTCCCAAACCTCTGCATGTTGCCTGCTGAGTACTTTCGAGTCAAAATAGCCATTCCTTTCTCCCGGCGAGGTCTTTGCGTTCGTTTGGCGGCCAATTTTGACGTGCTGGCCGTGTACGAGGGCGATGTGTTTGGGCACGAACGAATCGTTGAGTGGGTAAAGATATAGCGCAGGATACGGGGCCTGCTGCGAAGGTCCCGAGCCATTTACGAAGGGCGATGGTGCTGGCATTACGGATACGATGTAGTTGCGATACTAGAGTAAAACGGATAGGCGTCCTTGTCGTTGTCGTCGTCGTGGCCGATCGAGTGGCCTCTTTGTGACTCGTTTTTGCCAAGGAAAAGGCTGCTGTAGCTCGGGATACTGGGCTGTCGCAGCACTCGCTATGTTACAGGCAAATACGAGGAGTTTGTGGTGGAAAACCGACGAAACGGAGGATTTGTGGTGTTGGCGCTGGGAAAGGACCTGAGTCGAACGAACTGCTGAGTCCACAAGCGAACATGGTCCGTGCGCAACATGACTCTCAAGCTCTCTTTCAACGTCGACGGCGACGACAAAGACCGTTTGTCTTTCTCTCTTTCCCAGCCGTAACAGTGGTATTCGAGTATGCAAATGCGGTACCGCTCATGAATCACCGTTTCTCTAGAGGTTGTAAAAACGGCGCATCTCTAGGCATTTTGCTTCCGCGTGAGCTGCATTTCGTTCCTTCAATCATTCTGCTCAGTGTGCTCATACAAATATGGGGCACAGTACTCTTCATACTTGTACCAATGCGCTCTTGATCGTTGACTGCGGCGTCATGGAACACTAAAAAAACGTCAAAACTCGTCGATACCGATATATCCGCATGTCTTGTAAACAGCTCTCACCGAACTTGAAAGTTGGCCAATCGTGCTCCTCCAAGCTCGAGAACGTGAGCGATACATTCACAGGGGTCCTATGGGCCTCGTGAAATCACTTCAGAACTACGCGGAATTCAATGTGGTCAAATTGCACACGCTCGGCAGCAGCCCACAGGTCCGACCACCGTATACACCTAGTTTGTCCTTGCTCCCGCTGAAATCGCATCGCTGAAGACCAAGTCTTTGTATCCGCATGCAGTGTGCTGGCAGAAAAGCATTGGCTGGGACGATCTCTTGGAGAAGAGACAACAGGCCACAGCTTACCGGCGACATCTCATCCGTCGATGCATCGCCGCCGCAATTCGCATACGCTACGTAGTACTCGAGTGGTTCAAACGTACGCATCTCCATCAGCCCTCGTGTTTCGGCCTCCCCTCGTACTCGGTAACCTTGTCAGGATCGAGAATAGCATTTTAGCGATACGCACGCAGTCTCGTCTTCTCTCGATCGGAGCTGCACCTTGAATGCGGCGGTCATCAGTGTCACAAACGTACCGCCAGTTTTTTGATAACCTGTGCGTCCCTAGCCGATCTCCCTCCAACAAAATTCCTCCAGTGATTCACGAGACGCCACCGACAGACTCACCCTGAACAAAATGGAAACCCGACGGGATATCCGCGGCCGAGGACGGGTATGCCGTGGACAGCGACCTTGAGGAGGATTCGTCGCCACCACAATCGGAAATAGATGGCACACGGTACGGTACGTTGACTCCGGACTGTGGCCAGTGGTCAATTTCTCACATGGGCTGACAGGGAGTACACTCCATCCACCAAGGACAATCCTTGTCGCAGACGTCGCGCACAAGACGCGCGTGTCGGGTGAGCTGGTAGGCGTGCATACACGCCTGTGGACGTTGAGCATCACCTTCGCGCCGCTATCTTAGCGGACACTTGCAACAGTCCTCTGAGGGCAACTGTATGGCTCGTCAGATCCGATCCATCATTGGTAAATCTAATGTATGCTACACTCGCCGGTTGAAACCTGAGGCCTGAGGCCTGACTGCGAACCTCCTCATGTCGAAAATTACACAAGACATCTGAGTAGATGACAGCTACTGAGACAAGTGATAAAAGTACATGCAGTGTTGACGTTCATTCATTTCCTCCGTCGATACTAAGTCGCAAGCGCCTCCTCGAGCACCTCAATCACCCGCTCGACCTCCTGCACGGTGTTGTAGTGCACAAACGAGATGCGCACGACGCCGTCGTCGATGTCGAGCTTCGGCTGCAAGCTGTCCACCAGCGTGTACGCGTAGAAATGCCCGTACCGGATGCCAATCTGTGTGCCCTCTGTCAATTCCATCATCATATCCTCTACACGAAGACAAAGCACGCACCCCACCCTTCCGGTCGAACACGTCAACAATGTCCTTGCTACGAACTGGGTGCTCGCCAACGACAACGAAGCTAACCGTCGGTACTCTCCCCAGCCCCTCCCGCTCCTCCCCCACAATCCGCACGCCCCGCGCTGCCTTCCCGCGCAAATACCCCAGCAGCGGGCGCACCAGCGTCTGCTCGTGCGCCGCCACCGCGTCGAACGCCGCCTCTAGCGTCCCTGCCGGCGTCAACGAGCGAAGGTACGGCGCGATCGCCGTCGCGGCCCAGTTCAGCTCGTACCCCGGCCCGCCGAGCTGCAGCTTCGACACCGCGGAGGTGGGGAGGAAGTGGTGCGCTATGGAGGAGAGCGAGGGTAGGGCAGACGCGCGGATGTAGAGCGCTGCGGCGTGTGGCCCGTATACCTGGGCGGTAGAGGTAGTTAGCACGAGAGGGAAGGGGGAGGGAGGGGAGGAGGACGCACTTTGTACAAAGAGAAGACGCAGAAGTCGACGACCCACGCCTGGACGTCCATGCGGCGGTGCGGTGCGTACGCGACGCAGTCAACGCTGACCTGCACGCGGTCCGCCCCGCGCTCTTTCGCGACGCGCCGCACGGCCGCGACGACGTCCTGCACGGGCACGATTGAGCCGAGGATGTTGGAGCACGCGGTGAACGCGACGATGCGCGTGCGCGGGGTGATGAGGGGGAGCAGGTCGTCGACGCGGAGGGCGACGGAGTACGGGTTCTCGGGGTTGTTGGGCACGGGGTGCCAAACTTTCAGGGTGAGGCCCTTGCGCGCGGCGAGTTTCTTCCAGGGCCCCGCGTTCGCTACGCTTTATTAGTATTTGAACACCGCGCAATATGAATGCACGTACCTTCGTGTTCACCCGTGATGACGAGCTCGTCGCCGGGCTGCACATCTGGCTCGAGCGCCCTCGCGAGGTTCTCTACCAGCAGCGACGAAGTGTACCCAAGCGTGACCTCTTCCGGGCCCTTTGCATTAAACAGCGCCGCGACGTCCCTCACGCCCTCGAGCACGCGCTGGGTGCTCAGCGCGGAAACGCTGTACGTCGCGCCGAGCTGGCAGTTCGAGTTTACTAGGTAGTCCCGCAGGCGATCGATGGCGTCGCCGAGGATCTGCGAGCCGCCGGCGTTGTCCCCGAAGATGAACCCGGACGCGAGGGCGGGGAATTGGGCGCGGATTTTCGCGATGTCGAGGGCGTCGTTTGCGGGTGTGGAGGCAGCCATGGGGATTTGAGGGATATCGATGGGATGAGCGTAGATATTTATCCAGAACCGTGTCCTTCGACATGTCCAAAGGAGGTGCGATGGGCCCGTCGAATAACGGGCCTCTGTCGTCCGGACCGGCGTGTGCTAGAGAAGATATCAGTAAAGGAGATACAACTTATCTTGCTGAGAGGAAGGGTGCACGCTGAATGGTATTCTATAAATTACAATAGTACACGTCCCGTCAGCGCTTACGAGACAGCCAAATACAGCCCCTCCACAGCGACATTCGCCTGCCACGCGCCTAGCCGCCTTACCGCCCTCAAGACCGCAGGCGCCGGGAGCACGAGGCACAGCGATACCGGCACGACGACGACGAGCAGCAGCGACAGCAGCAGCGTGATCGAGGGCTTGATCACGAGGAAGTAGAATAGCGCCTGGTACGACGTCGAGTCCGTGAACTGCAGTTTCGTGCGTTAGCAAAGTGTATCTTGCATCCGCTACAAGAGGGACAGACCATGGCATAAGTGTTCTTGTAGAACGAGGTCTCGTACAGCGGCCCGTTGACGGTGCTGGCTTCGAGCTCCATGACAGTTGGCGGACGTGCGCGCGTGAAGAGCGGCCGCGGTGGGTAGGGCGGTGGATACGCGAGGGGCCCGTGGAAGGCCGACTGCAGTGCCAGCTGTGCGCGTAACTGTAAGCTTGGGAATGGCTCCGCAGTGTTCGAATGGACTTGCCTCTCCGCGCGCGAAAGCTCTTGCACCAAGCAGGTCAAAGAAACATAGCACGGCACCCAGGGGTAGGGCTATCAGTAGCGTGGTTCCAGTCTACAATACCATCTTAGTAGAGAACGGAGATGGACAAGTGAAAGGGGCGCACCAAGGTGAACACGAAAAGATAGAGGAAAGCAGCGAGTGCGTATGGAAAGTTAAGCACCAGGAGATGGAATACCGCTGCCCAGTACGCCCTCCTTGCTACCGGTCTAAAATACCGCACCCAAGCCCTCCCCGAGAGCAGCGTCCACTGTCCACTGCGCCGTAACTCCGGGGCCATGGAAAGCCCGCTGTCAAGCTGCGCCCCGTCGTCCAGCTCTGGCGACGTATGCCGGTCAGGGTCGTACTCGATGTCCGAGTCCGGGTCATGGCGGAAGAGCGAGAGCACGGTGTGCGCAAGCGAAGGCGCTGCGGAGGACGAGGAAAGCAGCGAAGCGGAACGCGGGCGCCCAGACGACGTATTCGTCAGGCGGCGCTGGCTCGGCTGGCCGATAAGGGGAGTGTTCTCGTCTGCATCATCGTCTGCTGCAACTGCGCGGTCGGGTGAGAGGAGGACCTGGGACGGCGGACCATCGTAGTCCGACTCGGTAGAGGGCACCTGCTGCGCATGCCGCGGGCGTGCTCGACGGGGACGGCGGACTCTGGATGGATATGGCGGCGGCGGGTCGTTTAGAGGTGCACTGAGCGGTTGTACATCGAGTATCAGCGGCGCTACGGACGGTGACGGCGGGCTCGACGTCGACATCAGCAAATGTGTGGTGACCGTAGCGGTCCAAGAGACTTCAAATCGCCAATTTCAGACCTTTTCAGACGCGCCGCAATTTGGTCGTGTGCGGATTTGGTGCGGGTTGCACAAAGCTTGCGGTACAGTCCAAGTACAATTACATGCAGTGAGAAGAACAGGGTATACCCGGTATGGATGGTTAGAGATATGTATAATATATGCAAGACAACCGTAGAATGTCCGTTGAAAATCTGTAGGTGGATTGCGTCCATTTATGAGCGCTTACAGACGTTTCTGGTGTATCGCCTCCAGTGCTGCATGGGCGCGCACATGCAAGGCGCTCTGGATGTCCAAGGTCAGCTTAAATGCACGAATGAGGCATCAGGGTGCTTACCTCCATGCTGTACTTGCCCTTTCGCGCGGCATGGTTCACCTCGAGTGGTTTACCTACCCAACGTAAGTGACCGGCTTTGAGTATCAAGCACAGAAAAACATACCAGAAAGCACGAGATCAAGCTGCGTACGAGCCCCCTCGTGGTCGCCTTCGCACGCAAGCAGACGGCCATACTCGTAGTCTGCAATAACATCAGTCGTGCGCAATTACAGTACCACGCATAGCAACTCACGGGCATGATACACGAGATAATGCTCAAAATGGATCTCCGGTCCATGGGCAAACACGAATTTGAATGCGTCCGTAGCGCGTTTCACGGCGTCCTCCCTCGGAACCGCGAGGCGCTCGTCGGGATCGAGGATCGCGTCCGGATCCTGCACATCGTCAATGACCATCCAATCATTCACAAAACAAGCCGTAGCACTGACCGGATACGCGACATAGCGGTAGCACACGCCCTCGAGGAAGCGCGCGAGGCACATGTCGTCCCAGAACCCCGTCCCGCCCTCGTACGACGCAGGGTCCGCCTCATGGGCACGCAGGACCGCGAGATGCCGCTCCACCTCCGGGACCATCTTTGTCAGCACGATCGTCCGTGGGGCGCGTGCGATTCCGAGGAAGAGATACAGGATCTCGAGTCCGGGCATGGCGAGGCGGCCGCCCTGCTCATGGAACTTGCGCGCTTTGCGAGCGACGAATTTCTGTCGTTGACGGCGGTTAAAACAAATTGCGAAGAGCACCGCGATGGCTGCTGACCTCGAGTGGTATCGACTTTCCAGCAATGCGTTGTCTAAGCCCGGGGACTTTGTCCATGAACTTTTTCGCTTCCTCCTTGTTGGCCTCGCCGCCAAGCTCGAGTAAGCAAACTGCAACCCCGTACGAGTAGATAGCTTTGGACCACTGCGAAAAGGTTTGGTTCAGATTTTACTGGGACACTGAAATACGAGAGGTGAAATTCGACTGACGGTGGACTCAGCCTCTAGATTTCGCCAGCACGGGAGGGATGACGAGATATCCCATAGCGCCATGTGCGAGATGGCCATTTCCCAAAACGATATATGGTGCAGATTGCGGTACTGCGATTGCGACTCCATCGCCTTTGTATAATACTCGATCGCTTTCTTTGGCTGCCCTCGTGCGAGGCAAAGGCGTCCTGCGCCGAACAGGAAGAATACACCTGTAATGGACGGTGAGTAAGTTTCAGTGTTGCGATGGCATCATGAATGTGCAAACCATTTGGGTATCTCTTTAGATTATAGTCTAGGATTTTCTGTGCCATGGACATGTCCACCCCGTCAAATGTAAGACTCGAGAGGACCAAGTGGAATATGAGGAGCGACATGTCGCATATACTGCGCCGCACACCCTCGTTCTCTTCAAACGCATCGAA
Organism: Plicaturopsis crispa FD-325 SS-3; assembly: GCA_000827205.1. NCBI lineage: Eukaryota > Fungi > Basidiomycota > Agaricomycetes > Amylocorticiales > Amylocorticiaceae > Plicatura > Plicatura crispa. Next base: position 21,587 of record KN832574.1, on the reverse strand, counting down.
AGTTAGCGCGAATAAGCATCGACAGCTTCACGAGCTGACCTCTGGTAACCGTTGGCTCGTCGCGGTCCTTGCTCCATCCGCCTGCCCTGGCGAGAATCTCAAGCCCGAACTTCCGGTCGCCTTTGTATCCGAATATCTCCATTATCGTGAGGATTTTGGAGGGGATGAGGCTGAGGATGAGGTTTGACAGCCCGATGCCGAGGTACACGCCCGAGCGGAAATGTGCGTCTATAGACACATCTTCCTGCCCTTCTCCTCGTGCTGTTGCCTCCTCGTCGGAGTGTTCTATGAATTTATATAGCTGACGGTAGATGTTGATCGTCGTTCGCATATTCAACCTGCACGTAAGATATTATTACAAGTGTAGTGCAAACGGCGGAATACGCACGCCTCTTTGATAAACGCCAGGAAATCTCCCGAGTATACAATGCCGAGGAGTGCCTTGCGAATCCACGGTAAGTATCCTTACATGCCGCATAGCGTCGTAGAACAGACCTTTTCAAAAAGACTTTCCGCGTATACAAGCTCGGCATGTCTTTCCACTGCGGTCATACTTTGCACAAATCCAATCCCAGACGCGTGCAGGGAACCGGCAAAATATCCCGCGAGGCGCATCGGCAGGGATGCTGCACGTTTGCGGTGCAGACTCGCGATATGGTTTCCGTGCTTCGTATGGCCGATACCAGCCAGCAGGTCCTGAAGCAAAAGAATTCGAAATCGTGAATGAGTGCGCAGAGAAGATGATACCGACCTCGTTCTCGAACGACATCAAACCCTTTACACATTGTATCAAACCAAAACCCGTCGCAAAGTACAGCCGCTCCCTGCAGATATCAGGGTAGGTTCAAGTCATCAGAGACGAGGCAAACGCACTTTGATGGGTCTTTCTCGTTCATGTAGTCCTCCGCCTCCAGCATATGCGACGCGAGGAACGTCTCCAATGCGTAGGCGACACATGGCAGGTCGACGAGCGCATTCTTCGCGTCGTATGGCCGCTCTACAGGTGGAGGCGTGAGCACCTTTTCAGGCGTAGCTGGCCTGGTTGTCGGGGGCGTCAAGAAGTTATCTACGACAGATGCACTGTCGGGAGCGGTTCCAGCCGAGGTGTCACTGGGTGTCGAGGATCCTTGTGGTACCACGAGAGAGCTCATGGCGGAGAATTTACAGAAAACGGCGAGACCAGCGACCAATGTAATAATCTAGCAATAAGTCCAGAGAGAGTTAAGAGCAAGATCTGAGGAGCTCGAATGTGGGGCAAATGCGGGGTAAGTAACGCGTCCGTCACATTCGTTACGATCATGGGGTACGCGATTCCGCGGCGGCTGCAAAATACTGATGCTCGTTTGTCGACAAAGTGCATATACTGGTCGCATAGAATTGCATATTGTGTCGCAGTGTACATATTGAACACCAAATAAGAGTAAGTAGAGATGTAAAGGACAGCAGCGGGAAAGACGAACGAGTGGATTATCTATACTACAATGTCGAGCCGTAAAAATTAAGGTATGTATGAAGTTGTTCCAAGAGATCCAGAATGCGAAATGAAATGATGATGAGAGCTCCAAAGGTTGCACGAAAACAGCAGGGTCCCGACGCAAAACAACAGAGAAAAAAAAGTAAATGATTGAAGATCCTGGACGACGGTCACCCACGTTCCGCGTCGTCGTCGTAGCTAATGTCCCCACTGAGGTCGAGGCTCGCCATGTCGCCTAGATGTAGCTCATGTTCGGGGCGCAGGAACAGGCTCCTCGGAGACCCTGTCGCGTCGGTCATGGAGAAGCTGGCATTGGTCCCCGAGTAGTTCCCAGACGACACAGAGCGCGTGCGTCCGTGATTGAACTTCGGAAGGATCATAGTCGGCGACGATGGGGGTGAGTGTGTCGAGCCGGAAAAGGCTGCAGCGCCCGAGCGGTCTGACATATGTCCCTCCTCGTGCATGAGCATCGTCATGTCGCGTGGAGGCGCCGGGAAAACGGAAGACGATGTGCTGATGCGTTTTAGTCGATGTCTGTTCGAAGACATAGACGCAGACTCTGCACGGTCCGGACTTGGCGGGAGAAACCGTTCAGGAGACAGATTACGGGGTGGGGGCTTGAAGACCTCCATGCGCAGCTGTGAGCGCTTTGGGAGAAATTCCATCGATCCGTTCCGCGAGCGTGATAGGCGGTCGATAGCCATTCGAGGCAACGTCTGCGCAGACGGGGGCGGTGGCGTGTTCAAACGGCGAATATACTCGTCGGCATCCTCTAGTCGAGCCTCTAGGTCCGCGATCCGATCTCTGAGCTCCCCATTTTCCTCTCGGAGGAGTTTTGTAGTCCGCTGCGAGTCCGACAAAGCAGCGATCAACGCACCCATTTCACTTTCGTGCTTCTCCTTCTGGGCTTGCAGCTGGTCCTGGATCTGATTGTGCGTATGCGCAGATGAAGAAGCCGCACTGACGCTGGTGGGTGCAGTCGATCCGCGCGATAGCGCCGTGCGCTGTATCGAAAATGTTGGGCTCTCATTCGGAGGACGCGCGCCGCCGGCGTCAGACAGGGTCATCGTCCGACTGCGACCGTGCGAGCCGGCGCTAGCTTCAGAGAAACCTGCACGTGATGGTGCATACCCGGAGCGCGATGCTGACTCGGACGAGCGGGGCGAGAACCCTGCTGATAGGTTTTCTTGGTCACGGCCAAGAAGACCAGCCGCTGCAAAGGCTTTCACGGTGCGAGGACCCAGCAGCTCCACAGAGGGGCGGACGCGGCTGGACATGGCGGACGACGGGCGGGTGATACCCGAGGAGGCCGTGTGCCTGGGATAGAGTGATTCCGGTGACGGCGTGTCCATGCTCATGCTACGCTTGCGATTTCGCAACTCCGTACGAGGGTTGTACGGCTTCCGCGTTGTGGAGGCGGCCCCCAACGCTGACGAGGCACGCGACGGAGAGACAGATTCCGGTGTACCTGTGGATGCAGTGTGCCGAAGAGGAGGGCGTGTAGTATTCGTCGAGGGTGCGCGGCGTGCTGGCGTAACGAGCCGCGACTGAGTAACTGGCGGGCAGCGAGCTGAAGGTCCAGCAGCCTGCCGTTGGGAGAGAGATATGGAATTGCGACTCGGACTCGCAGGTTCAGGGGTATACTCTTGGAGTGTAGCGGAGCCAGAAGCCAGAGGAGAGGACGGAGGCCGGCGCTTGGGTGCTTCGTCAAAGGTAGCTCTTTCAGGAGAGGACTGGCCCGACACTGACGACGTGCTGCCAGAACGTCGAGAGTTGAATGGACTAGGTTTGGGACGGGGAAGAAAGGAGGCTGATGTAACACGGGATGGAACTGGGCGGCGGCGGACTGGGGACGACTCAGTAGGTGCGGTAGGAAAGGAAGGCGACGAGGGAGACAATCTAGGTGGCGTAAGTGGGGGAGGCGTGATGGAGTTGAGAGCACGCCGAATGGTAGGCTCATCGGCATTACCGTGTGCACTTCTATGCCCGACTCGGTGCGGACTGAGGAGCGCCGCAAGGTCTGGATCTAAAGCGCTAATATTGAAGCTTGGCTCGACGGAGAGCTTATAGGTGTCATTTTCGTTCTCCTGGTCGCCCTCGGACGGTGTCGTAGGAGTGACACTACCGTGGGCGGCGTCGATAACGACACCGTTCGCACCGTGTAGCCATTTACTACCGGCGCCACTCTGCATCGCATCGCGGACTTCTGCAGTGAGCTTCGATGTTGACAGGTCCATTTCGGACGTGTAAGAATTGTCGGATCCATGCGACGGTTTGTGCGATATACCAGGACGGAGAAATTCGAGATTCACGGGTGAAGGCGAAGGGGAGACTACTGGGGAAGGCGGGGAGAGATGGAACGGGGAAGCAGAGCGAGAGTGGTCCTTGGAGGGTGGCGTCGGAGGTGAGCCGAACGAGGAGGAAGAGTCCAAGGATGGAATGTGTTTCGATATACCAGAGTTTTCGGCTTCGATAATAGTCGATAGATCGGTGCTTACTGGCGCACCGCCAGCCAATGAAGATCCTACACCATCTGGCAGAAAGTCATTATCCGGTGGTGGATCGGGTGAATGCGAGGGTGCTTATAGACATCCTGTAAGTCGTGTATTTCGGGTGACGACCAACCGACTTACCTGATGAGGCAGACCGAGAAGCAGAACGAAATGGGTCCTCGAATTTTACATCCAATTCCTCTGTCAGATCCTGCTCATACTTTTCTCGGATATCGCCGTCGGCAGGCGCCTCTATCGACAGCACCGGCGAGTTCTCTAGTTGAGGCGAGCGCACATACGATGAACCGGAATTCTTCCTTTCACCTGTCATCGACCTTCGCATCGACCCAAAAAACTGCGTTTTGCTCGGTGTACTGAAGACACGTGCGTGCTGTGTTGGGGCAGTGGAAGGCTGCGATTTACCTGGTCCAAACGGAAGCAGGTTTCGGAGTGAACGAAAAGAAGGGATCCCGGAGTTTCCGCCTACAGCACCGCTGGCGGAGGACGCGGACGCTGGGCTCGTCTGGGAGGGCGTACTCCCACCGGACGCGCGCCGGGGCTGCGACGAGCCTGGCAATTGTGGGAGGGAGAGTGATGCAGGGAAGTTTGCGCGTGCTGGACGCGGAGAGACAACCGGTATATGGGAACTCGAAGCATGAGACTTCGGGGAGCACTGATTCGACATTTTTGGCGCGTCGACAATACGATAGAGCGTGTATCCGTGAAGTATATCGACTTGGTGACTGGCGGGGACCTGCTCAGACGCGCGGTTTGACTGCCAGCATCACTCGGATAAGACTGTGGGTCTATTGGATGGAAACATAAGGGCTTGAACACCACTTCAATAAGGTTGTGAGGACTTACGGCTGCTGCTGCCCACGAAACCTTTCGAAATACCGGGAAACGAGAGATCCAGCTCTCTCGTCTCAACCTGGTGCTATTTAGTCCAATCAAGAACTGGCCGAAGATGCACGCGTATTCTGTATCTTCCCCAGGGTCCTGCAGCGAACAAGAGTAGAAGCGTGCGGTGCAGGAGAGCCGGCGAGTATTCCGAAAGACAACCGCTCGCGGTAGCGACGAAGAGAAAGGGCCACGGAAGTCGGGAAGTGGCGGCGGCTCCGCCATCAAGGCGGCATTTTTGTACGCGTCGGTTTCATTTCCTTGCTTTCTACCGCGACGACCATTTGCACGACAGCGAATTGCCATCTCGCCTTTTTCTTAGCGTGCTTTCAATGTCTATATCGTGGGTTGCCGACGACGACGACGGGCCTGAAAAGACAAGATCGAGCAACTCGAAAATACGGTGCCCACTCATGATAAACGCCGACGCGCTCCTGTGTGCACATTTGCGCCATTTCACAATGGATAATCACTCGAGGAACTTGGAGCTGCCGGGTAAGGCCGATTGTGTTCAGAAACTTGTCCTCGGATTGGACGACTGACGCGCCGGCGTATCGCATATGCTTTCCAAGTGAGTTGCCTTTTCAATCGTCATGTTTTGTTCGCTCAAGCAGTGTACCTGAAGTGTATCCCATAGAATCCGGGGTCGTTTCTATCTCGCCCCTCGACACTGTTCGGTTCTGTATATCTGCCCAGATGAAAAAGACTACGAGAAGCCCGATTGGGTGACTGTATTGCGTTGCACGTCCACGGCCCACCTTTCTCCACAGTCTCATGGAATCGAGACATTCTTTTGCACCGTCTATCATCTGTTGAACATATCCGGAACGACCAAAAGGAACCACAGCTCATATCAGTTCAGCCACTGGACTGCTGGACTGATTCGTGTGTGAGAGAAGCCCATGGCGGGTTCTATTCACGGGTTCACGCACTTCTACAGCAACCGTAGTTTGCCTTGCGCGGATTGAGCCTCCGAGTTTGTGACTATCCGCACACAGACTTGTCCGCCAGAACTGTGTCTTAGGGCACATGGCACAAGCACGAGATCATAGTCGAGGAGAACTACGTTCTCTCCTACTTTCTCGGCGCAGACGTGAAGCTACATATTGAGTGTCTTTATATCTCAGAAAATGCAATGCGCTGACTTCTTGAATTATTGTCGACTAAGATAGCAGGCAAGCAAATCGCGTCTGCGCATGCGCGCGCTAGAAATCCGGCGGAGCATCTGCGCAGAGCCGGTCAATCGTACCTCGTGCCAAGTACACGAGGTGCGCATGGTGTCGCCCCTCTTGCTCTCAGGCAGCTGTACGCTGTCTTGGATCATCTACTCGATCCATCCTAAAGTGCCATTCCCCAAGAATCAGTGCTCCTCACACTCACGGTCGTACGTCTCCGCATAAATATTCAACGGCCTCTCTCTGAATGACCGACCGAATTTGCTCTAGCGATGCAATCGCGATTTGACATCCCGTCATACGGTGTGACCCCTCGGCCATTTACAGAATGCCGACGGTCGTGTGGCTGCCCAAGTACTGAGCTCGCTAACTTGGACATCGCACTCGAGGACGGCGCGCGAGCTCGCGATGCAGGACTAGAACAATGATCTCTCACGATTGGAATAGCGATCTGGCTTTTGCCGCTATCGAGCGTCAAACCACTGCAATACTTCCGTGTTAACAAGATCCTGCGATAGCAACATTTTTCACCGTTTAGAACGAACGAGAGGAGCTATCGATTATATCATGGAAATCGCCGCGTCACCGATATTACCCCTGTGCGTCTTCTTGCTATTCAACCCCCACCAAATTGTTCATCGCCGCTCACTCATCGCGATGTCATTTTAGATCCATGAAGTCGAATTAAACGCCGGGAAATTATTTCCTATCGACCACCAATCTCAACGTGCGCCATGGACGGTGTTTTTAGGCAACAAAATTTTGAGGCTACAAACCAGGGCTCAAGAGTTGACGGAGTCCCGTACGCGCGGCTTTCGCCCACGGATTCTCGCAAGGTGCCGTGCCACAAAAACTCGCTTTCTCGATTCAATGCGATTCAGCGAATTCAAGATCCTAGTTTCTGTTTGACGTGCTTCAAGGGATCAAACGGATGCCCGCGTGCTCTGGCAATGCGACTAATTGGAACATACCTATTGTGAGCCCACTCTGCCGTAAAAGTAGACGTCGAACTCAAACCGCTCGGAGTAGATTGCGCCTTGAGCCGCGAGCGGCACCGAAGAAATCCCCAGACCGGCCTTGCAAGTAATGCACACACTTGCGCTCTACAAGCCCCCAGCTCAACGAGTTGTCTTCTGTGCTGCGCAGGCCCAGCGAGCTCAACGTTGAGGTACATCGTTCGACATAGCGCCCTTCCGCTGCTACGACCAGGGCCTGAAGCCGCGCTGGCTTTTCTCCGTAATACGGTATGTTTTTGATGCCTTGCGACGTCCGATCGCCTTATGCTCGTGCTGGTCCCTGACACTATCGATGTCTAGCGGTGACTCGGTCGTTATCCGACGGAAAATCGAGAAGACTGATATCATCTCGTTTACCAGTGCCGAGCTAGCTATCATATATCGGTCATTCACAGGTTGCCGCTACACGACTATATTGCCCTACTGGGATCCCTCGTGTCCGCTGTAGCGTCTCGCGGCTTACAATTTTGGATGCGTCTCGTGAGCACAATTTATTGGCGCCTTCATACCCCCTGCGAACCAATGTCGATTCATAGCATGCAGGCAGCGGCGCCCCACAACGTGCGCTGCACCCAGGGATGCCATTAAGATAGCGTACGCCGCGGTCGTTGCTATCGCTGTCCCATGTTTATCCCCGGCGTGCGTACCTGCCGTAAACATCTAAGACTAACGCAACATTTACCCTCGTTTTCAAGGCGTCGTGAGCATCTCGAGTCGCCAGGATCCGACGAATGACGCCGTCTCGCAGAGGCCCACTTCTTTTCATTTCACCATAGCTGGACGAACCTCAGCCGGCCTTATCCTCCCCGAATGCTGTCACGGTGGACTTCCTCTTCAGTCCCCGGCTGCGTCTCGTTCGTCGGATAGCCGGAAAGTTTCAGCCTATCAACAGCATTGCGGGAACGCCACACTGAGCAGAAGCCTCGAATCGATTCAGGAAAACCCCAGAAGCCTGCAGGTGTGTTAACTCTTGTCGCCGATTCCATGCTGCAGCAATGCTACAGGGACTGTGGCGTAGGCTTCTTCCGTATCGGTATTGCACTTGAGCACCCCTTCGTCGTCCTCGGGCTCTTGAGCTACCCATATCGAGACATTGACCTCCCATTGTGGACTCGGTCGGACCGCCGTCCTAGATGAACACGTACGCCGGTCTCCAATGTCGCTAGCTAAACGATTCCCGCAGCTTGACGCATTTGTCGGGCAACAGAATCACCGCCCGGACATAATCGTACACCGTGGCGGGCCTTTTCTCCGAACGGACCCTCTGACTGCGAAAAAATGGACGAACGAGCATCCCAATACTACTTTACCCCGTCGGGCGTGCCGTCGACTACCCGTGATCAAGATGTCTGCAGCATGACGAGCTCGCGAGGGCTTCCGGTCTTCTCATATGCAAGCCCACACCTCGTAGAACGCTTTCGATGCGCAATTATCACGGCAATCTCTCATCGTTCCGCCTGCGCGCCGTCGTCAGTTTCCGGGCTGATCGGTGCGTATTACTCCCAGCTCCTTTTTTTACTTATGCTAGTTGTCGTACTGGACTGCTTTTTCGAACGGTCCACACAGAAATATGGCCTATTTCGAGTCCCATGCGGCATCTTTCGGCTTGCGCAAGGATACTTGCGACTTGCGGATGGGACTGCTTTTCGATTCGGTGACTTGGCATCGGCGCTTCCACCATACGTTTGCATTCTTCATCCGGTGGACGGTCTGCGGTCGCAGACTATCAGCGACTTTTCAGAATTCTTGAGCGCGAACTCATTTTACCTCCGTTTGATAGCACGATGCACACGCCACAGCAATAATGACGCTCGCTTCAATCATGCCTTGACTCTGCGCGTTGAAAATTCGAATGTATTGCAGCGAGCGTTCTCGTTCTGCACTCTCAAGCATCTAATAGTCTTTCCCCAAGACATCAGGGTGTTGCCCTACGTCGTTCACCAAGACTTCAAACCGTTGCCCTCTTATTCTATCTCCAATTTGTCGAAGCTGACGGGCGCTAATTGTAACGCGACAATTCCGTTTAGACGCGCTCGTGATCTATGGTCAACGCCCGCATCTGCCGGCGGCAATGCTCTTTTCTTATTTCCACTCGCCGGTCTCACAGCACACCAATCACCCAGTGCGCGTGAAGTGGTCCAGCAACTCTATTCTGTACTTGGAGCACGGTGATGCCGCTTACCTATGTACGAATTCCCATGATGGCTGGGCACCCACTCACGTCGCACAGGACCAGCAGATGGCGCGCACGCTCTCATTCGGTCCCTGCGCTACAGACGCCTGCGAACGTCGATGTCCCGATGTCTCGCTTGAGACTCGGTCTCAGGACGCAGCCCTAGCAGCTCCGGGCTATATCTGTTCGTGGACGCCCGTGTACGTTCACAAAAAGATCGTTGTTCCTGATTAAACCCACGGGTCTCGAAAGCTGAGAATTCATCGTTTTTCCCCTGCCGATAGACGCATGTCTGCTCCCTGCTCACGCAATACTGCTCAAATCTTTAGAAGTGGGCCCATGAGGAGGGTTTGGCTTGTGTTAAGCCAATGCGTGCGCTGGGACTGAGCGGCGGGCGTTTTCCGCGTACATAGTCGTAAGTTTCCGTGGATAGGTGAGTACACGTCACCGCGAGCTATGCCCTGCCCTGCATATACTTACGAAACATGCGGTTCACACCTGTGTGGCGTTTTCGTAGCATATGTCGTCTGATATCGCTACACAGTGTGGGTAAACCCCCGACTTATGTCCAATAGGTATCAAGCACTGCACGACTTACACGTCAAAATCAATTTTGACACTGTGGTACTACCGAAATCGAAAGTGAGTTCATATGTCCTTATCCAAGAGCAGCGTGTTCAAGTTGTCCCCATCAAAGTCAATAGAAACTCGTTTTCACGCTACAACCCCACCGGCATGTCTAACGAAACCTCTGGATCACGAACACCTGTCGAACGTGCATCGGAAAACGGTCGGGTATTTTCAAGAGCTAGCTAGTAAGTACAGTGGTATTTTGCCTATATCGCGGCGGCATCATCGAACTCGAAATAAATACAGGGACAACATTTTTTCACGTTGCGCGTTCAAAGCTTCCAAAACTCGAGGCTCGCAGATGCTCGCTCAAAAGGAAACTCTCCCCCCCACGCTTCGACATCAACGAAGCTCTCGCGCACTGCAGACCGCAAAATCTCGATAGTTCCACGTGCTGCCGCAAGATCAGACACTCGGCCTCCTCCGATTTCCTCTCTGGAACTCTGGGAACGTGGTTTCGGTAAGTTTCACGCATCACCTTGAACAGAATTAGTGTTTTTGAGGCCCCTCACCTGGATCGCTTGACTAATGTCTGTATCGATAGCAGCCAAAATTTGGGCCATGTCGTCATTTTCTTCCCAGCGAGTGCCTATCGTGGCTCTCACGACGGACGACAGGATAGAAAGACTCTCGAAACCCATTCCAGCGCCGTACAACGAACGCACACGCGCCAACGTCGCGTCGAGCTCCGTCGTGGGTGCTGCTCTGCCTTCCGAGCAAGAGTTCGTGAATAGGTTCGCGGGAGGATGCCTCGAGCTGGATTGGCGAAGATGGTGCCTCGCCTTGGCGGTGAAGTCTGTAGCCAGACTCGGGGGGTTCGTCGCGAGTAGACTGCGAAGGGTGGCGCGTAGGCTGTGCGAAAAAGTGAGTCTTTGATTTTTACAGTCGATGGATCGCTCACTCGTCGACGCCGGCGTTGGCGATGTATGTGTCGACCATGAGGTTTCTAAAGGCATAGGTTCAGTCGTTTGCGATGCTGCCGGTGAGTAGGACGATACTAACACATGGCCGAGGGCAGGGCGAACGTCGTGGGGGATTTCGAGGGCGGGCATGTTGCAGGCGAGTAAGGGATTTTGAGGGGGCGTGAAATTGGAGGGCGTGGATGGTTGGAAAATGATCAGAGAAAATCGAAAGAGACTTTATACGCGCAGGAGAAGGGCGCGGGTAATCTGGGAGGCCGAAAATTCCAAGGTTTAGGGAGCTTTCTCCTAGAATTAGAACGCCGAGAAGGAAAGAGATACTGACGACCCGCAAGCACCAGATTTCATCTCCATCAATGACCGGTGAATACTGCCTCGTCCGGTGCCTTTTTACCTTTGCGCGGGAACTTGGCGGAACGGAAGTTACATTCTGACGAGCAGACAAGGAGATGACCGACTCGAACGAATCGTTGCCAACTTGTTGCCATCCGTTCGATTCTCGCGAGCTCGTCCTTCTTCACAGCTTTTCCATCTGCTCAAACCTCTGATCTGCCGTCTACATGCTTTATTTCTTTTCAGAAAGCCCCCCAAATTTATCAATTGCCAACGTTGTCCTGAACGCGATCTTGTGCAAATTCCCCGGTGTGATCATATATCGCCGAAATCAGGTCCATATATACAAGGCCAATAAAAGCCGCTTCTTCAACTTGTTGGTCCAAGCGGAACGCGGCCATGTCCTCACACTTATCCGACGACTCTCCTCGCGAGTACTTTCAGCTGGGTCCCTTCACAGCGCCTCGTATCTGGACAGGTCTCTGGCAGCTCTCGAGCAATGCCTGGGGCAGCGCACCCGTGTCCAAGATCCGTCAGGGCATGGCCCGGTATGTCGAGCAAGGCTACACTGCGTTTGGTAAGTCTCCTATCATAGATACCCCGCATTCACGGAATTGACGACGCGCATTTTTCGTGGTGGCAGACATGGTATGGAATTGTTCATTCTCGTCAACATTTCCATCGCTTATTTGACGACTCTGATTTCTTGGCCATAATAAGGGTTAGTCCGAGCGTAGTTGTCGCACACATTGATGTTGACCCACATCGCGCCCCAGCGGACCACTATGGCAGTGCCGAAATTATCTATGTAGACCGCCCTCGTTCACTAGAGAATATACCGACATTAACCGACTATCATTTCTAGGGTCAATTTCGCCAGTCCCTCCCTTCTCCCGAAAGGGTCATCGGGGCTACGAAATGGTGCGTCTTCCGGCCTACAGAAGCTACCCGCGCTGTGGTCGAAGCCGCGGTGTTCGAGCGCATCGAGCGCATGCAGACCCAGCGTGTCGACCTGCTCCAGGTATGGAACCTTGAATCGCCGTCGTTTGGTTGCCGACGCAGAACATTGCGTAGTTCCATTGGCAGAACTACGCGGATCCAGGATACCTCCCGGCCCTGCAGATTCTGCACGAGATGCAGAATGAAGGGCACATCTCCGCCATTGGTCTCTGCAACTTCGATGCCGTGCGGACGGACGAAATCTGCACCACCCTGGGCCCCGGGGTGATTGTGTCGAATCAGGTCCAGGTACGTGCTTCCCGATCCTGGCTGAGATAGCCAGTTCCTCATGCAGCGCCCCCCTCCAGTTCTCTGTGATCGATACTCGGCCACTACACGGAATGGCGGACGTCTGCGAACGGCACAACGTCAAACTTTTGACTTACGGAACACTCGTGCGTTACGTCCCGCAAGGAATCCCGCTTGCGAAGCTGAGCGATTCTTACACAGTGCGGTGGCTTCCTAGCCGACAAATGGCTGGACAAGCCCCAGCCAGACCTATACTCCGGCACCTTGACCCCGTCCCAACGAAAGGTACATATAACTGATTCATTTCGATACGCGATATCTGACATCCGCGTCCGCAGTACCTTGACATGATCGTGAAGGCCTGGGGCGACTGGGACCTGTTTCAGTCCTTGCTGAAAGTCCTGCGCGCGATAGGCGACAGACACGGCGGCCTCAGCATCGCGAACATAGCCACCCGGTGGGTGCTCGACCACCAATCATTTGTCGGAGCTGTCATAATCGGTAGGCGTTTTGCTCGCCGTGATTCATCAAGTGCGCGCGGTACACTGAACGTCTACTCTAGGCGCTCGTCTAGGTGTTTCTGAGCATCCGGACGACAACCAGAAGGTCTTCGGGTTCACACTGTCCTCCGAGGACCATGCCACCATCGAGGCTGTGCTAGACCGCTCAAATGGCCGGCGTCTAATCGCGTCAGTAGGCGACTGCGGGGCGGAGTACCGTTGAACGAGGTCGAGCACCAGAACCCTCGAGGGATCTCGAGACCATCGGTAGTGGGAACAGTGGAGCCTGAGGACGCGCGTTACCCTCATGCCCGGTGCGACGACTAGCGACACCCAGTTAGCAGTGCAAAGAGTTACCGTGTTCATGACCGTATCCCTGAGATCGATGACCCAAACGTAGTATAGAAGATCTGGTAGCGTGTACAATGTAGCAGACGGGAAAGTTCGTGACCAAAGCGTGAAATGAAATACATATATGGGTGTTGACTTGAAATGAAACAGTGAATGAAACGCGATGGAGGGGGATGAATATGCCGACGTATAAGTGAATTACAAGACCATGGAGAAAGGAAAAGGCGCCATGAACAACAAATGCAGCAGTCAGCGACTTCTAGAAGATTAGATGGATGGTATCATAGCAAGCGTCCTTCCGTATGGTTCCCGGCCGTGTTCAGAGCTTACTGACGGAACTAGGAGGTCCTGTCTTTTTCAAGGACGACGGTAGACGCTGGATGGGCTGAAGCTTGCGCTTGATATCGCGCAAAATAGCAGTCTTGGGCTGCCAATCGCGGAACGCATCGCGCAGCTGCACGATCTCGTCTGCGAAGAAGTGGGTGACACGCGCATCCGCGATGAGGTCACGCAGCGCCCACGGGATCTATGATGCACCACCTGAGCAAGCGCATGATGCATACTCGCGGGGGAAGAACGCACCTCGTAGTCGTTTCGCTCGTGCGTGCCGTTGAAGGGCTCGATTTCGAGATCGGGATGCTCCCGGGCTCCATCGTTGACGAGGAAGAGGTAGTTAACCGCCAGTCTGCCGAATCGGTATCAGTGATACGATTCATCGCAGTGCAACGTTGAAGACGCACGAGTAAGTGGCGATTTCCTCGTATGCGGTGGAGTGGCCCACGCCATTTAAAGAGCCCGCTGTAGCTTCGGACAGATGAGCGAGAAGCCCACTGTCCGAGAGCCCGGAATTCAGCACGCGTAGGAGCAACACGAGTAGATTCGACAAGAAATCCGAAGAGCTAAAAGTAAATCGATGGATTCAAAAAGGTAAAACAAGACGGGCGTCAGTTAGCAAGCTGTGGCTGTGGACGGATCAAAGATGGAGATTGCAACACGCACTGGTATGCGTCGCCGTCGATGTACAACGCGCGAAGAATGAGTGGATGTGTTGCCGACGTGAACAGTCCCGAGTAGATCGGCACAACCTGATCGTTTAGAGATGCAACGTACACCATCTTGGTCTGTGCGAATAGAGAAGGACGGGGAGGGGGCAAGTCCCGAGGTGAGGTGACAGCGCATGAGAAGGGAAGCAGCGCGACATGGACGAAAAAAACGCACCCCGTGATTAACGACATTTCGAAGCGCCTTCACATACGCCTGCGAAACCTTGCTCTCTGTGTCCTACAGCAGAAGCATCATCATGTTAGATAGAAACAAAAGAGAAGAATCAGTCTGAAGACGCAGAAACCCGATCGCTTACCTGGAACTCGAACAACTCACGGGCTGCCGTAGATTCGAAATACTGCACGAAGTCAGACGGATCTCAGACTTCTTCAACTGAGATAACACACCTGGATGTACGGCTGTAACACGGAGCTAGTGCTGAGATAACGCAGCGGACCAAGATGGATCCCGCACAGCGCGAGACAGCAGATTCGCTGAGGCCCTAACGCGGCAGCGGGGTCTTCCATCGCGAGACCTGGCGCCCGTACCGTGCGTATATGGCCCTCGCGGATAAGTCTGTCGAGCAGATGTGTCGACACGATCGAGCCTTGCGAATGTGTTGCGACGAAAATAACATCCGCAGCGTGCAAGTCGTCCACCCATTCCTCATTGGCCTTCAAGTTAGTGTACAGCCTGGTAGTGTTGCACGTCAGTGACCAGCCGAACGAGACGAGATGAGACGCACTTGTCGACACGGCGTTCGATGGTACCCTCGCCCTCGAGCGGCATGGTAGTGATCTTGTCGAATTTCACGTCGTGTTTCGATTGAAACTCTTCCAGCGCCTGCACCATCATGCTCACGAACTTGGCACTGGTACCCGTAGGCTACGCACCCCCGCCCGATCAGCCCGTGAAACAAACACATAACTTAGACGCTAAGCTTACCTCGCCGAGCACTGTCCTCATCATTGCACCTAAACGAACGCGTCAGTGACCGCAGTGACTCGAAACGAGGAGGTACGTGAAACGCACCAGGGAACCAGCCGTGGATGCCAATCACCACGACCCGCTTGGCGCCATGCAGTACATCCTCCCCACCCCCAACAACATCCAGCGCTTTCGGCAGATCCTGCCCAAACGCCCTAAACTCCCTCTCCCTCTCCCTATCCCACTCCCCCTCGCGCGCCTTCCCCTTCCCCTTCGCGCTCCCCTCGAACAGCATCCCGCTCACGAGCCGCATCGCGCCCTGCAGCTTCCCCGCCGCGGGCGCGGACGCGGGCGGCGGCACGAGCGAGCGCGGCGCGGAGTGGAACGTGTCGCCCCACGTGGGCAGGACGAGATTCGGGGGTGGGGGCGGCTTCTTGGGCGTGCCCGGGCGCGTGGACGAGGTGGTCGAGGACGCGGAGAGGAGCCGCTCGCGGTTCGCCTTCTCCGTCTCGCGTTTCGCGGAGGGCGAGTTCGTGAGCGGGAGCGCGTCCGGCTTGCGCTTATCCTTGTCCTGTTTCTTGTCGTCTTTCGTGGTCTTGTCGTCTTTCACGGTCTTGTCGTCTTTCTCTGCTTTCGCCTGTTCGCTGACGACGACCTTCTCGCCGTTCTCGCCGACGTCGTCCGGCACCTCCATGACCTCCATCTCCGCGGGCTTGTTGCGCACCGAGAGCGCGCCCGAGGAGAAGAACGACGTCCACGAGGACATCGCGTTCGGATTCAGGTTACGCGCGACGGTCCGCTCTGTCACCTCGGCCGTCTCACCTTCCTTCACCTGCCCTGCCTTCACTTGTCCGTCCTTCGCTTGCCCGTCCTTCACCTGCCTCTCCTTCGCTTCCCCCTCCGCCGTCCCGCGGTTCGCATCCCCACGCGCAAGGGCCTCCTCCTTCACGCGCTCGCTTGGCGTCTGCTTCAACGGCCCAGTGGCGGCCGCAGCTCCATCTGCGGATGCCCCGCTCGCACCTTTCGCGTCCCGACTCTCTGTCAGCTTCGCGTCCTGACTCTCGGCCTCCTTGAGCGACGCAGACGACATCGCGGGCGACGCCATGCCGTACCACGTCCACGGCGCGTACCACGCGTCCGCGGTCTGCGAGTGCACGCTCGTCGCCTTCCCTGCTGTCTCCACAGTCTTTCCCGCTTTGTCCGCTTCCCCCGCCTTGCCGGCCTTTAACGAGGACACAGGCTCGGACTGTGACTCGGCGACAGCCGCCGCACCCGAGTCTGCAGCGCCGTGCAGATCGCCCATCGCCGCCGACGTGCTCATCCCCCCTCCTTCATGGCGTTCAGCAACGGCTCTGGGATGTATCGTCAAACGTAACTCACCAGCCTCTGTACCATCTGCCTTCGCTTCCGATGAGCCACTCTTCGCATCTGCTTCGCCACTCGCCGCAGCCACCCCTTCACCGTTCGCCGCCGAGAACGACGCCATCTGCGCGGAGGACGCAGTGGGCGGCGACGTCCAGCCTACATAGTCCCACCACGTGCTCGAGCTCGCGGTCGGTGCGACGGCCTTGCTGTCGTCCGTTGGTGAGACGGCTTTGTCGTTGTCTGTTGCGGCTTTGTCTTTGTCCTCGTCGGGCTTGGTGTTATCGGTGGCCGTGTCTGTCTTGCCGTCGTTGGCGCCAGCAGGAGCGTCGACGGGCTTGTCAGCAGCGGTCGCAGCCTCGTCATGTGTCTTCGTCACCTCCTTAGCACTCTCCATCGCGTCTACGCACAAAGCCACAATATCGTCAGTACCACTCTCCACGCAGCAGCCGTAGCAAGTAGAACAAGAACGGAGACAGCTCAGATAAATCCCTATACAAGCACTTCAGCGCAGCGTACACGATGGTCCGCAGCGTCAGGAGGTGTACATGTGTTCACATCACGGCGTTCTCGTTCGCGGGGGCTTTTAAGAAAAACACGTGCGTGGGGCTTACCTATGGCTGATGCATCCGTCGAGTTAGCAGGGACAGTCGAGCTGGCGGAGGAAGGGGCAGGCGGGGGCGGGGCATAGATCCGCCCAATAAAGGGGATGCTGAGCGAGAAGTAGCTCTCGCTAGCGGGGACGGCGGTGGTGTCGGGTCGTATACTGGTAGCTGTCGAAGCCTCGCCTGTACGAGTAGTTTGAAAACGCACGCGGAAGAGGGGGAGAGGTGAGTGCTTACCAGGGCTTGTGGAAGGCTTCGTGAGCTCGGTAGGTGGCTCGGTGGTAGCAGATGATTCAGCGGGAGCGGGTGTGTTGGCTTGCGCGTCCGATGTCTCCTTGACGTCCGCGTTCCCATTCGAAGGCTTGTCCGCGTTCCCGTTGGAAGGCTTATCCCCCGCGTTCCCGTTCAAAGATTTATCCGCCGCGTGCACACTCGAAGGCTTGCGTACCTTCGAGGGTTGTGCGGGCGATCCGACGGGCGACGCGCGTGTAGAGGAGGAGAACCACGAGCGGGAGGAGGGGATGGGCATCGTGCTCGCAGTCGTGTTCGTGCTCGGTACAGTGGCCGGTTCGACTGCGCGTGAACCGTTAGTTAGTAATGAAGATTTGTCTGGAAAGATATTGAAGAGACTTACCTGGGTTGGTGGCGCTCACTGGCGACTCAACGAGCGGCGCGGAGGGTTGCTGCGGCGATACATTATCGACGCTCGCTTCTGCCCCGTCGCTCAACTCACTCGCGACCTCGTCCGCCGACACGACCGCCTCACGCAGCTTCGACGGCTTCACTGGCGACCCTCCCGGCGACGCGCGTGGTGAAGAGGAGAACCACGCGCGGCGCGGGCTATTCGCCGGTATGGCACGGCGCGCCGCGGGTGTCGGGGACGAGCCTTTGCGCGAGCGCGGCGAGGGAGACAGCGCGCTCGGAGGCGAGGGGGACAAGGGATTGGGAGGCGATGTCGCAGAAGCAGGGAGTGCGTTGAATATTGGTGGTTCGCGCGGTGCGGATGGAGGGGTGGGTGGCTGGACCTGCACCCGGAAGTGCGCGTGCGGATCGGGTGAGTTTGAAAGAGTGGGATTGGAAGGAGTGGGTGGTGATTCGGGGATCGTAAGGGTTGATGTGGGAGGTTCAGCGCGTTCAGATACCGAGTTGTTCAGGACGGAGGCAGCTGATGATGTACGTCGTGCCATCGACGCTGCCGCGGTATCCTCAGACGTCGAGGGTGGCGAAAATAGAGCTGGTGTCGTTTTGGGCCTGCGAGTCCCTGCTCTTCCGAGCGACGAGAACCAAGTGCGCGATGCTATAGACGGCGCCCGTATCGACGAGCGATCGTCATCGTGCTCGCTCGGCGGTGGCGACTCACCGTCGACGCCATCCGATACCTCCTGCACCGCCGCCTTCTCCTTCAACTTGACAGCGGCATCTGCCCACCCCTCGTTCTCCGGCGTCTCTGCCGCAGCGACGACGTGGCTCGTGCTGACGCTGACGATGGCTGGGGAGAGCGCCCTCGCGCGCCAGTTGGGCGGGGGCTGCGAGCTGGACAACGAATGTGAGTGGGACTTTGATTTATTCAGAGATTTGCGATTTGAGGTGGAACTGGAGTGCGCTGAGGACATTGAACGACAAGAAAGGAGCCCGGACGATGAGTGGGAGAATACAGCGCGCATGCAACACGACTGCTTTAATCCTCGAGGTCTGCCCAGGCGGCGGAAGCTATTACGTCATCTCTTTCGCCCCGTCCGAGCAGCTCTTCGAGCTCATCGTCGATCGCGTCCAGCTCAAACTCATCGTCGACGCTCGCGGTGACAGCCAGAAGCTCCTCGTCTCTAACCCTTCACGTCGAATTCGACCCCGTCGCTCGTTGTTAGGTTGCTACCTGTCTACCAACGACGCGTCACGGCTTTCCCCAATGCACGACTGTCTCTACATCAGCGAGATCGTCTCTCGCGTGTGCACCGAGTTAAGGCTCGGAAGCCTCGCCCCCAAGGCCAGGGGCCAGAAGGGTTTTTGTTTCGGAGACATCGCGCGCCTCGCCCGTACTTGCCACGCGCTCCGTGACCCCGCCCTGGATGCACTGTGGCACACCCTACCCTCCCTCGCCCCTCTCGTGCGCACGCTGCCTGCAGACCTTTGGGAGGAGCGGGAGGCCGCCGAAGACGAGTACGGCAATACAAACAGAGAAATTGTGCGTCTTGCGCATCCTCTCAGTGAGTATCGCTTCATGTGAAATTAGGTGCTCCTCAGGCTCGTGGAGGAGAGCGACTGGGCGCGATTCGCCGTGTACGCGCCGCGCGTGCGCGCTCTGAACTACTGCGACAACTCCCGGTGGGGTGGCCGCGCCG
Organism: Plicaturopsis crispa FD-325 SS-3; assembly: GCA_000827205.1. Classification (NCBI taxonomy): domain Eukaryota; kingdom Fungi; phylum Basidiomycota; class Agaricomycetes; order Amylocorticiales; family Amylocorticiaceae; genus Plicatura; species Plicatura crispa. Next base: position 2,098 of record KN832574.1, on the reverse strand, counting down.
TATTCTTAGATGCAGGTACCACCGCTGCACTCTACACCTCCGCCCCGAAACACCTCCATCTCCCCAATCTGCTGAGCATCGCACTAGACGAAGAGGACCCGGACCACCTGCTGTCCAACATCGCCGTGCTCGCGCATCCAGACGTAGCGTCTCTCACCCTCAAGTATCCCGACGACGACTTGGACTCACGGATCGCCCTCCTGATGGCTCTCCCCGCGGCATTCCCCGCACTCACATGCCTCGCTGTCGACCGCTCCCGGGGGTCCGTATGTGAGGGCGACGATCCGCGCATCACCGCGGCGCTCACCAAAGTCATCGGGGCGTGTACCCGCCTCGAGACGCTGCGCGTCACCGGGCTGACGCCGTCCGCACTGCACGCCGTCGCGACACTCCCCTCTCTGCGCGCGCTCACCGTACTCTCCCACGTGCACATGGATTTCGATACGCAGCACCCACCCTCCTTACACACGTACCCACACAGCCAGCAGCCGTTCCCCGCGCTCCGCGCGCTCGCACTCCTCAACCCCCCGCCGGACGCCGCCACGGCCTTCCTCTCCCTGCTCCCGCGCATCCACGCGCTCACGGACGTCGAGATATACGCGCCCGCACACCCTCCGCACCGGCCAGAGCCATGGCGCGCCCTCTTCGAAGCGCTGGCGAAGCACTCGTCGCTGGTACGCGTCGTTGTGCAAGGAAACTTCTATGCGGACGGGAGCGAGGCCGCCAGCGGCGGAGACATGCTCGCCATAATCTCGCCGCTGCTCGCCTTCCACCGGCTGGAGAAGCTTCACGTTACGCTCCCGTTGGCGGTCGATCTCGACGACGCGTCTGTGCGGGTGATAGCCGCATCGTGGCCGCGTCTGCGTGTACTGGACTTACTAGCACGACCCGCTTGGCGCCATCACTCGAGCCGCATCTCATTGGCTGCGTTTTCCGACTTGGTGTTATCGTGCGCGGAGCTCTGCGAGCTGAGCATTGCTGTTGATTTTGGAAGCGGACGGATATCGCCACAGCTCACGGGTGGGACACCCAACACCCACCTGTGGAGACTGGATACGGGCCACTCGCCGGTCGGTGAAGTCCCTGGAGCGGCCGCGTTTTTGTCCGCCGTGTGTCCGAACTTGTGTAATATAGATGCGCAGGAGGATTGCGAAGAATGGAAAGAGGTCGCCAGACTTGTTGCCGTCTGGCGGCAGGAGAGACATGTCGTGAGAGGTCGGTAGGCGTATCGGTAGCACAGCTCTGTCATGGCTCATGAATTATCATCGAGCGACCTCTGCCTTAGTCTTACTAGGGCTCTCATCGTCCCATATCACAGCACAAAGTCAGAGAATTTGTGCCAAGGTTATTTTTACGATTCCTCAGATTTCGTAACAATTTCGCCAAAAGTTCCTCGTGAACAATTTGCCATCGCAACATTCTTGAGAAATCTCAGAGTTCACCTCAATATATCGACGTCAAATTATCAGCTGTGCTGTATGTCGTGGGACTTCACGTGAATGACTTCGCGTCGAGCTCGAAGGTGAACGCGTCCTCCTCTTTCTGCTACGTCCACGTCGACGTCTACCTCTTCGCAGTTGCATCCGAGAAATCAAGAAGGTCGGACGCGTACATGTAGGAATAACCCAGAGACACTGATGCACGGAAAGCCTGAGGACCCAGATATCACAGAGAACGAGTGAACATCATAGTAGAGGATAGAGGATGTAAGTACAAAGACGAACGCAACTCTACGGACGTTGTTTGTATGTGTTAGGATCAAGTGGCAACGGTGGCGAGTCTCATACCCAATACCGCTGCATATTCCAACACACCCCCTGAGGCTCGACACCCTCTGAAGCACCCCCAGAAACAAAGAACGGTAATGTGGAGAAGCAGAAAGATAAACTAAGAAAAAGAATGCTTCGTCCACAAATAAAACAAACAAAAATGAATCACTCCCCTGATGGAAAGATCGAACGACAAAACTCCTGCGACTCCGGAAACGACGATTCCACGGTGCGAATCGAAAAGAATGCGCTGACTTGACAACGGCTCACGAAGAGCGAAGCAAAGTGGCCATGGGCGGGCGATGCAAAGCAAAGCGGCAACGGGCGAC
>KN832573.1:442093-463143 GCA_000827205.1 Plicaturopsis crispa FD-325 SS-3 | reverse complement strand
GTCATGACGAACTCGCGCTTGAAAGCGGACCAGTTCGAGCCATTGAACTTGTTGGCGACGTCGAAGGTGGCGAGGAGCTGGAGAGCGGTGGGGGACATGATAGGAAGTGGAGGATGGTGATGGGAATGAATGTGCAGGAAAGGGAGGGGGAAATCCGGAGTTTTGAGCGCAAAAGAACAGAGAAAAGATGTTGAAACTCAACGAGAAAAGCAGCGTGTAGATCAGAGGAGCGCGGGGCTCATAACCTGACAGAAATAGGCTAGAGATGAGGCACAAGTGACGGCAAGGACGATAGAATGCGGCCGGGATCGTATATTGAACGAGAGCAAAGAGAAAGACAAAGGCAACGCCGTGCTACGTGGACGCGCGTACTATTGACTACTATTTGTCCGATGTCCGAAGTCCGATCCGAAACTCGTGAACGCGCCCTTTCCGAGGACGCGACGCACACACAAAATCCAACACTTGTGCACCGCTGCAACTCGATGGTGTCCTCCGACTAACTCGATGCGCCCTCCATGCAGCCTGGGAAGTATTTGCATCGCCTGCCATTGATCGGGATCTTCTGACTGCGTGAGCGTGTCTATGGCGATGTCGTGGATGCTGACCGCAATCGTTAGAGCGTTGTCGACATGCCAGTCATTGACTCCGTCGATTTTGAATGTATCGAATAGCTCGTTGACATACGCGGCGTTCAGCGGACGACAGCGGAAGGGGGTTGTGATGCTGGCAAAGGATGTAATGTCCCCATAAGCGTAACCAATAAATGCGGACTGCGCTATTTTCTTGAGATCGTTATTTTCTCGAGCGCGCACTCTGGCGTGGTACTGCTCCTCAAGGTCGGCAAGCATGGTGTTCATCTGGTCTCTATGTCACTTTTGTCTCTACGTTTGCGTTGAATACTTCACTCACCGCTTCGTTGCTCATGGTTTGACGTCTTGGTTTCTTATTGTTGTTCGGTTTCGGTGTGAGTGGATGGTGGTTGGAACGCAAGTTCAACGGAACTGCTCCTCGTGGCCAAGTTTATCTGCCACTTCTGCGGGCGCTTATCCTGGGCGCTTAATCTTTGGGCGCTTATCTTCGACCTCGTTTTCCTTCGTGGTTGTTGGTCTGGTGGATTTCGTCCGCGGGCCCGCGGGGGTGTCTCTCCCCATCTAAATGTTTGTGACATCATTGGTGGTCATGCAATCTATGTTGGACGCGCTGCTTCGATATCACGAACGGTAACGCGGTTTTTGTTCGGGTTGACTTACCCCTGATGCAATGTACCGAAATGTCACGAACGAATACGAGGTATCCGTTCGTGATATTTTGGCCCTTTGAGCTTTCGGAGGGGGGTCATAACCCCTCTGGAACCCTAACCTACAGCAAAAAACCATGTAGGATCTTTGACACTGAAGCTGAGACGTGAGTACGCTCGTTCTATACATACATTCACTTTACTGAGCATTCCTTTACCTAGTCTATTGTTAGGTACATACTAGAATGCTATTATCTTCGACACTGAAGCTGAGACTCTATTGTTAGCTGCCTGAATTACACCTACATAGCGGAGCGGACGCCGACTCAAGAAGCGTACCGTTTCACACCGTGGAAGCAATTAATGATTTCTTTGTCCGTAAGACGAGTTAGTTCAGATGCTGAAAGACGTCCCAGGAAATCTGAGTTTTCCTGATGACTTCATCTGCCGATAGGGATAACCATCTGAGTGGAACGTACACGGTCCTACGCGACGCCTACCAAAACGAGAACAAAACAATCACATCCAGCGCAGCATGATATTGTCCAGATGCGGCGCAGATGAATCGCACATTAGAGCAAAGTCTCCTGGTTTCATGTCAGCAGCACTGATTCTATGTCTGTAAAGAGCAAGCGGTTTTATTAGCGCACCGGGTACAGCAAACATAGAAGAGATACGCACACGTCGCGGGCATGTGTCTTGAGATATGCATCTTCCACTCCGCACTGCATTCGCTCTCTACACCGCATGCAAACATACATCTTGGCAGCGGCGTCGTCGCACTGTAGCCTTGCCTTTTCCCTCGCACACCGTGTCTTCTCTTCATCCAACGCCCACCACACCTCAGGATTTGCATAATTCGGCCGCGGACCGTGTATACGCAAAGCATGTTTGACCTACACGCAACCGACGTGGCACAATCAGCAAGTGCGTTCGCGTGATACGGAGTATATAACACGTACTGCAGTCCTCCAATTGAACACCCGTACTTCGCCTTCGGCGCCCTTTTCAAACTTCTCGTATCCCTCGCACGTGCGGCACAACACCCACGGATCGAGCTCGTCCATTTCCGCGGCGGTGATGACGTTCGGATCCATCCCGCACATGTGTATAAGGTACGCTAGCCCGTACACGGGCTTCAACTTCTCCCCTCTCCACGGCACACGCGGTAGGTTGTCCACTAACGTACTTAGACTGCAGTGCACCGAGTCCGGCTGCCAACGATATGGGATATATTCTTCGTGGCGGTGCATCGTGGCGTCGCGACCGTGGTATGGGCCGTCACGGCATGCGGAACATTGGAACCAGGACGTGGCGAGGTCGATCGTGGGCGCTGTGTAGTGTTGCGAAACTCGGGACGCAAAGACCGCGCGGTCGTGCGCCAGGCTTTCCTCGAGACGGGCGATGCTCGCGTCGTACCATTCTGCAGTCAGCTGTGGAAGGAGCCGCATGGCGTCGCTAAAGCTCGCTTCGGTAATGGTGATGTCCGGTGGGGCGTCTGTGATGATGGAGTTGAACGGCGGCAGGAGGCACACGTCCGCGACAGACAGAACGGGCTCGTCGAGAGGCCGTCCCATGTTGTACCGTTCGACGAGGCCTTCGATGATCTTCACCTCGTCCGGGAGGCGCGCAATCCGTTCAGCCTGCACCTTACGAGCCCATGCTTCGCATGCCTTGGCATGCTATCACGCCGATGTCAGCCTGCGGTTCGTCCAGGTGTTACGGACGAGACGCACATCTTCAATTTCCTTTTTCCGTTTTGTGGACTCCTGCTTAAACGCCTGCTTTTCGTCTTCAGAAGGTAACGCATTGAGCGCTCGAGTGAAGGCCGCTATGTCGCCCACGATGAAACATTGATCCGGAGCCATTTCATCCATGGACACGACTGTCCGTTCTGGCCATGTTAGAAAGGGCGTCACTACGAGCTCCAATATGTATCACTTACGTCTACGCTCCATAACGGGCTGCACGGTAATATGCTCTCTGATGAGCACGAAATCGTCCAGAGGCACGGCTCTGTAGTATATATGAGTCAATGAGGTGAGCACTCTGGCGCGATGCGAATTGAAAGACAAACCGTTCCTCCGCGCAGCGCCAGCAGTATCTGACGCGCGCAATCCAATAGACTGTCGCGTCCGGTTTCAGACATGACTGCGAGAATGTAAGTAACGCGCGCAAGCAGGCTACAAATGCGAGGAATTCGTACATGGCAATGCTCCGAGAAAACGAGGTTTGCGTACTGGGGTTCGTTCAAGTCGGGCGGACAGTCTGGGATGCCGGGGAAATTGGAGAACGCTGCCCTCCATACTGAGATGGCGGTGCGCCTATGCATGAGGAGGCCACGCAGAGCTTTCGAAGTTCGCGCGAGATGAAGGACGTCCAGTGGTCTCAAACGCTCGAATATCTGTGCCGCGATGCCATTGTTAGTAACGGCCTTAGCTGGCTCCATACTGGATGCTTTCAACACGTACTTCGAGTAAGATGTCGAGTGGCATTTTCGTGAGATTTTCGAGTCCACCTCGAGCTCCACTGTATATCGGTTCCTCTGCTCCAGACGCGCGACCAGCGCCGGCCGTCGCAGCGCGTTTCTTGCGTCGCGTCGCTGACCCTGAAATCGTGCCACGGTCAGCATCGTTAAGCTGGTGCGCAGGTTCAACCGTGGAACCATGCGCGCGCGATCGTTTCGTTCTGCGTCTAGCCATGGTGCAAGCTCAAGCGCTCAAGTGTAACGTACGAGTTGAAGAAGAAACGCGAAATGATGAAGCCGCGCAAAAGCCGCGGATAAAGCAAACTCACGTGCATGCCATCAGGTCAACAGGCTCAGCCTGGCTGAACCTGCGTCGCGTAAACGTTGCTCTCGAGGGCAGCGAGAAATGAGATATATTCGACGAGGTTATACAACGCAGGCACGTCCAGAACGAAGAGTACAGGAATGAAACAACACGGACTACCGGGACTCTGCAGAACGGCAGCAAAAAGAAATGAGAATTGACGCTGGAGAATTGAGGAAAGATCGGGGCGAAAGTAGGTACATCACTACGAACCGTGTCGATGGAGTGGCCATGGACGACGTGATGCATTTCTCTCGCAGTTCACGAGTGTTTCCCTGGTGGGCATGCATTGACTATATGCATTGACGGCCCTTCGCGCGCGGCCTCATTGTGATGCGCAGGATTCCGTGTTTTGTGTCCCAGTTCGCTGCCTCGTTGGCGACCTGCGGATCCTTGGATAGACGCATCGTAGCCGGCAGCTGCCGTGCCATTGCTCTCGAGGACCCGCATTACTGCCGTCAAACTACGCTGCACGACATTCGCCGTCGCCACTGCTCATCGAATGCGCGTTCGCGTTTGTTACGTGCGAGTATGCTACAAAGCAATGCCGAGGTCGACGAAGGTCAAAGGAGCGAAATTACGGCGAGATCTCTAGCTTACGATATCCTGCGAGGCAATGGCGTGCACAGCAATCTATAATGAGATAGCTCAGTTAATGCAGGGGCACTCAAAACGCACTAGGATTGCCTAGGACGACCATAACGCTGGCCTGCACCGCCGAGCACGAGTCGAGCTCCATTCTTGTTGACGTAGAGCAGTGCCGCACGGCACGGCACAGCGTCGAGCGTGTAGAACGCGTTAGGCTCCGTAATTCGTGTCATCGATCGTCCGACTTTCTACGGCTCGTGAGGGATGCGCTGTAGATTGATAAGTACATAAACAGTGACAATCCGACGCTCACCGGCTCGAGGCCCATATCGGCAACGCGCGTACCCATACAAAGCGGCAGATATCAACGCTCTCCTGGAAAAGGTTCAGTGTACTTAGCTATCTGTCTCGCGCCGAGGTTCATCCTGAGGTATAGTCTTGGGCGTCAACCGTTGACTCGGAGTGCCGCCGGTTTCGACTCGTCGTGCTACAGACAGAAGAGAACGTACGATTCGTAGACGTCCGTCACGAACTCTGTATGCTGAGTCCTAGAATGATACATATAAGGCGGTTGATTAAGGGGGGAGGAAAGACTGCAGAAAAAATGCGTCCAAAGACGATAAGATGGAAGCCGGAAGCAAAGAGCGCGCGGACGCCACGCGGAGTCAGGCTCTCCTTCAAGCTTCAACGTCGACGGCGACGACGACGAATTCGACCTGCTCGTCGTCCGCAACGTCCACGACCATGCAGCGCTCATCATCAGACTCTACGACATCTCCTGCGCCGATTTCTCCGTTCTCATCCTATTCCAACGCAAGCGAGGCCACATCTGACGGTAAGCACTTTCTCGTGTTCAGCTAGCCATTCGTGATCGAGAGGACTGAGCACGATGAACAGAACTGCCCGACTTGGGCGCTTTCACGACCGTCTTCCGTGCCTTGGGACACTTCCACCAACCCCGAGCACCTTTCGTACTACCGACAACGACCAGCGCCACCCACGATCCAAGCGCCACACCCGACCCCGCCTCATCCGTCCTGTTCTCGCCGTCCGAGACGCCTGACTCAGACGCACAGGACGGTTCGACAGTATGGAACCGCCGGCCTATCGCATCGTATCTCGAGTCGTACACAGCCGACTCGTCGTCGTCGCATTCCTCCTCAAGCCCGCCTTCATCTAACTCGGGTTCACATACGGAGGGCGAGCAGGACCAACCGGACGGTGTTGACCGCGAGCATCTCGAGCAGCTGAACGAGAAAGCTCCGTCCACCGATGCTGACGCCGAGGCAGAGGCGTCGTTGGGATACCTCGACGGCGTTCTCAGCTTTCTCGCAGAGGAGCGAGCACGGTTCACCGCCGAACGCGAGCGTACCGACGAGAGCGCGTGGAGGCATGTCGTTGAGCCGCGGCGGAAACGGCGGCGGCGGCGATCGCGCACCGCGACGAGCTCTACGGCAAGCGCTACCCGCGGAAAACACGCTAACGACACCGACGAGGACGACAGCGATTCGTCTCCATCGCCGTCCCCATCACGCTCCTCGTCGCCTGAACCGAACGCCTACAAGTCTACACCTGCGACACCTCCACACCGCCCATCGACGCTCGCGCATTCACGCTCTACGCCATCTTTACGACCCTCCTCCAGTACGACGATCGACCCTCGCGTAATCGCCCTCCGCAAACTCGCACACAAACTGCGAATGTTATTTCCCGCCGATGCGGCGTCCCTCAACGGTGTTCTCGCACAGTCCGGCTCTGAGTTCGATCCACGGGGACGAGTACCCAAACGCGAAGACACACTGATACACGTCTTCATCGACCAGTACGTCATGTTCATCTATCCGTTTGTTGGGTCTAAACTGTCTACAGCTCGAACATCCTCATCGGCTTCCTTTCGCACCTCAAGCGCGTGAGACACCCATTCCCGACGACGTCAGCTAAACTGCGACACCTGAAGCAACAGCTGCACATGTCGCATGCAGCACTCGCGCTCATCCTCGAGCGGGGCCGGCCCATCACGCGCCGCGTACTCGTCGCCAGCTCGCCTCTCTACCAGCCCATGGACGAAGCCGAGCGTCTAGGCTACGAAGTGCGCGTCTACGCGCGAGTGCCGGATACCGGCGGGGGGCAGGATCGAGAGCGCGAGCGCGAGGGTGGCAGGCGGCGCGGCGTGCACCGGAAGAAGACGAGTGTCGGAGGCAATTCGAACACCAGCACAGACGACAGCTCGGGCGCGCAGGCCCAGGCGTTGTCGCGCAGCCTCGCCGCATCCGCGCGACACTCGTCCGCCGTCACGCCGACGGGGAACCACAGCAGCTCGAGCAACAACAACACCAGCAACACGTCCCCGGGTACTACCGCGCGCATCCGCTACCGTGAGCAGGGCGTCGACGAGCTGCTGCAGTTGAAGCTGCACCAGGCGCTGGCGGACGTCGATGGTGTTCCGCCCACGAACGCCACGATCGTTCTGGCGACGGGCGACGGGAACGTCGGCCAGTTCAACGACGATGGGTTCCTCGGCCCCGTGCGCACGGCGCTGAAGCGCGGCTGGCGCGTTGAGCTGTACGCGTGGGAGGAAGGCCTGAGTAGAGCGTGGATGCGCGAGTTCGGCGAGGGCCCTTGGAGGGATCGATTCAGGGTGATAGGTATGGAGGCGTTTGCGGCGGATCTCCTTGATATTTGATTGTCATGTTCGAACGATGTATTACTACTCATAGGAAACACACTTAGGATAGTTCTGTACCTGTAACCAACGATATAACCCCCTAGTAATTTTACATTGACTTGTCGAGCTTCACATTATACTTAATTGTGGCCTGCAGTGCTTAGCCGGGGGCCTTGGTTTGAACACCAAAACGGGACAATCTTCGACTTCACCTCCGAGTCTCCGACTCGAAGCTGGTGACGACGCTCATGATCACTCGATAGGAACTTTGACTTGATACTCACCATCAATTACGGCCAGTACACTCTTCCTGCCAGGTCTCGAAATTGATGATCTAAATATGACTTTGCGCTGTAGATCTTGTGAGGGCTTGGCGGCTTGCCAGGCGAGCGCTCTCAGTATGGCTGCAACCCCAGACGCCACAAAATTGTTGTACGACATTGTACATCATGTGAAGACCGCTCCTTCGGGGGAGGTGACGCCCACGACAATCGCACCTATCTTCCGTTTCCTCCGCCCTGCTAAGATACCAAAATCCGAGCGGCCAACCACCGCTGACCGCGAACGAGTCAATCTAGCCACCGACGCTCTGAAGGCTTTCGTCGAAGTCGGCTCCTCTGAGCATATGCTCTCCACACCCGCACTCATCGCGCGTATCCTCGAGCCTGACGGTTGGCCGTCCATCTGGAAATGGTTGCAGTTTATGCGCGAGAAATGTGTTCTCCAGAAATCCTACGGTGAGGACGCGTGCACGAGTGCCGTTATCGGTATCGCGACCACGCTAGAGGTACTGCGAAGGCACACAAATCTGCGCATCGCTGTCACCACCACGTCGGGCGTCTTGGAGCTTATCATGGAGCAATGGCTTCACGCTAGTGACCACGCACGCCTTGGAACGAACCTCTCGGATGCCGGGTATCATTATATCCAGTCTCGTCTCATGCTCGCCCTCGGCGGCCTCCTCGAATCTACAGATGCTACTCCAAAAAGCCCTGTAGGCCCTCAAATTTTCGGTCCTCAGATTCTTGCGGGCGCCGGCGGCGACTCCAAATTGGTTGCCACAACCGCGTTGTCACGTCTGCGCACATCGGTGGCGGATGCTAATGCCCCAGAGACGGATGTTGGGCCTCACCTGATGCTCATGTACAATCTCTCTGGCCAGTGCCAAGCAATCCATCTCGCGCTCGCTAACGAAGGACTGATCCCTGTGATAATCGAGGTCTTGTCATGGTGCAATGCACGCCCTGCGCAAGCGAAGCCAGCGAACACGCTCAATGAGTGCTACCGAAACCTTCTGCGAGTGTTTTATTCGACCAACGGCGCCGTGTGGGTGGTGCAGGCCTTGGATTCGGGTCTGATCACCGCAATGCTGCGGTCTGGGAGCTGGCTCGCCACGGTAGATCCCACCGACTTCGCCGTGGAGCTTTGTGAAAGATTTCTAGACGAAGTGCTGTCAAAGTACACCGTCTTTCGCTCGGTGCTGCGTGCCGTGCGCAGGGCCCTGCGCCAAGTCGAGAAGCGGAGGCTTGGTACTAAGGCTGTAGTGGGATGCTTGTGGGACGCTTGGCAAAAGTTCAAGGCTTTCGCTGAGGTGCGGCTTGGGATGCTCGATTTATGGGACGAGCGAGGTGGCCGTGCAGCATCCGAGGCCTGCACCTACCCAAAGGTCCGTGCATTCTGCTCCCAAACGATGTATATTTCTCATCCACGGCATAGTGTTCAAACTCAAAATTCAACGACGATACGATGAAACGATGCTCGGGGTGCATGGGGCCACTGTATTGTTCGAAGGAGTGCCAGCGATTGGATTGGCCCCTCCACAAGAACGGCTGCAAATTCGCGCAAAAATTGCTACAACGTACGTCCTTCTCGTCGCTCCTGCCTATGCTGGATTCACGGCCGGAGTACAGTCGGGCGTCAGCAACCGCGGAACAGGCTTGACACTAGCTTCATCTACTTCCTCTCAGAATACGAGGTGCGCCGCTACTTGCCCGGCATCTTGATGCGTGTAGCCGCCGAGAAGATACCCACGCAAACCATCGCGCTGGACGTCAATCTCGCGGTTGTGCCTCCCGTACTCAACGTGATTACCGTTATGGACCCACACCCGCAAAGCGCGGGCGGATCGACTGCGAGTTTGGCCGAGGACCGCTGGAATGACACCATTCGGCGCGCACAGGGATACGGCGGGGACAAGATTGCCGTGAGGACGCGGGTTCCAAACAACGAGGGTGAGGAGAGGTGGCTGATTATATTTTTCGACCTCGTTAAATACGTCAATGGTGTCGAGGGACACGAGGTCGTAACTGCGGTATCTGAAAGCGCGTGAACCTCCACAAACTTCTCGAGCGCTCCCACAGGCCGCTAGACGCGAAAATGAAGAACGGTGCGTACTCGTGTTCTCTGCCGCAGCTTTCCGATGTTGAATAAGACCTCAGACGAACTGGGATGACTTTCTCTAGGCGTGTGTAACTGTACGAAGAAATGCTTGGGCCGTAAAGCTACCTTAGCGATGTACTAGTGTGTACTCAGTACGAAGACTGTGCCAATATGACATTGAATCCTACCGCTGCTCACGGAGGTAAGCCGGCATGACTGCTGCTACTCGCCTGGACGACCGCGCCCTATAGTCCGCATAAATTGGTAAGTAGATCTCATGCAACAGCAAGAGGAGAAGAGGACTCACCTACACACAGTCACGAAAAGATGAGCGGTATACAGACGCCAGACTGTCGGCGGTGAAACCCAATTAAGGTGTCTTTGAAGAACTGCATAGGGTGCGTGGAACTCATAGCCCACAGAAAGGTCCGAACAACTCTGTAAAATTTGACTTCAAATTGTTGGCATTCTGTACGGAAACCTACAATACAGTCTCCTTTGATCAATTAGCGTTCCTCGTAAACGTCAATGTTAGGCACAGGAATCATGCCGAGCTCGATCGCCTTGAGTTGCAGAGCCTGCCACGACACCGAAGTTAACGACAAAAGAACGACCAAGCTGCAAGACGACTAACCAATTGCTTCGAGATAAATCGCGACATTGTAAAGTCGCCCGATGCATACCATAGCTGTCGCGAGCACTGTGAATCAGGCGGCTCTCAAGGCATCGGTCGAGAGAAACGTACACCAGGTTGCCCAGACGGACGATAAGTCTTGTACTCGCCCTCGGCGTCTAGTCCCCACATTTCGGTCGTGCGATCAATCACTTCTGCGCCGAAGGTGTTCTTCAGGCTATCGCGCGAACTGTGGTAACCGGTTCTAGAGAGATGTAAGCGTTAGCAAAACGAAATTGAGTAACAGTACTAATGTACGCGGACCCACCCGAATATCAGGGCGTCAGCCTCGAGTTCAGAGCCATCCGAGAATATTACACTGCGCGGGGTACAGGACGTAATCACAGCGCCTTGCTTGACCTTCACTTTCCCAGAAATGACGAGTTTGCAGATGCCAACGTCGATCCCTGAAATTGACTGGTCAGTGTTCCCGCGAGACCATACAAGGGCCACACAGTGCGCTTACAAAATCCTAGTAAAAGAGAACTACCCTTTCAGAGTCGCCAAAACAGAAATGTAAAATCGGTGCTCACCTCCGAATCTTTCAAGGATGAGTGAGGGCTGCCCGCCACCATCGATCCCCATGTTGAGCTTCACACCAGCCTTCGTAAGCGCGTCATATAGCTCTCTCTCGCTCTCCCAGCTCTCAGCCTCCTGCGCGCGCAGCGTCTTCAAAAACAAGCCCGCCGGCATCCCCGCATTCTTAAAATCCGCGATGTCCTGGTCGAGCCCCTCCGGATACACGGCGGATTGGAAGTCCCGCAGCCACTTTAAGGTGACGACGCAGGTCGACGTGCGCTGCACGAGCGTGACGGAGGACGCGCCGCGGTTCGAAAGGTCCTGGCAGATATCCGCGGCGGTGTTCCCCGCGCCGACGACGATGACGCGTTTGCCGATGTACGGGTTGGCGCCCGTGTATTTGCTCGCGTGAAGGACGGGGCCGGCGAACGCGTCGAGCGACTGGATAGGGGGGATGCGTGGTGCGCCGAGCGTTCCAACGGCGATGACAATGTGGGCAGGGTGTAGCAGGACGTTGCGGCCGTTCCTGCGGACGAGGACGGTCCATTTCTTTGTTGCAGGATCGTACTTGGGCGTCGGGAGAATGGTGGAGTTTGACCAGACGACGAGGTCCTGCGAACGGACGTATTGCTCGAGCCAGTCGGCGAGCTTGTCGCGCGGGGTGTACATAGGCCAATTCGCAGGATACGGCTGATATAAAACTAGGGTAATTCCATATAATATTGGATGAATTGAGTAGTGGAACGAAAAGAACATGGCTCACAGGAATGGTGCGTTCGGATAGTATGCAAAGACAATGTGGGATATCGGTGGCGCCAGTTGTCACCGATGCGGTCGTTCTGGTCGAGGACAAGCGACGGAATGTTCATCTGCTTAAACCGTGCCGCTACATTCAAGCCGGTCTGCCCACCACCCACTATTGAACGACCCTCTGTCGGTGAATGCAGGAACAGAAGAGATAAGATTTGACATACGAATTATGACTTGGGGGTCAGCTTCGATTTTCGCCCGGCGTTCTGCCCAAACGTCCTCCCACGCGAGCGTGTGGTCGCCGTACACACCACTCTCCGGCCCCGCCTCTTCGTGGCCCTTAATATCGTCCATCATGAGCAGCACCGTGAGTGCTCGCCACTCGCCATTCTCCGTCGCGACGAGGCGGACGCTTCCGCGGCCCCGAAAACGCGGGGCATCGAACGTGAACGCGGAGCCGATGCTCGCGGGGGTCTTGGGTCCCGCGGGCGAGAACTCCGGCGCGAGGTGAGGCCTGTCGTCGAGCTTGATGTCGGTTATATGCGCGCCGCGCAGGTGCTCGGAGAGGTAGGCAAGTATTTTATCGTAGCCCTCCAGGGATCGGGCATCCCACGTGAAGACGAGGACATCGCGGAGCCAGCCTTCAGGGAGAAACGTAGCTGCGACAGCCTCAGCATCACCTGCAGACACAGCAGCAGCAAAGTTGGATATCCAAGCGGAGACGATAGCCTGTACGTCGGGGTTTGGCATGGTGGGCTTGGTTGGGAGAAGTATACCATCGAGTCGCAGGCGGGTTTTATAGCCGTGCCAATTATGCGCAGGTCCTCTGAGAGGGAGATACCTTACTGGATCGTATTACGAGTCTTGCATACGCCTGGGAAACACGGGTCGCGGCCGCCCCGCTTGCGAAGTTTCTGAAGGAGGAAGAACCGGACCAGCTACTGACTCACTGGTTGCATTGCCAATTGGTCTTGTAAAGGTGTGCAGGTGTACCTAAAATCGTTGAAAGAACGCTCTACATCGCGTCAGAAGGAACCGGCATTCTTGCCCGCACAGGGAATATTAGAGCTCGATGGGGTTTACCTTCCAAAGCCTTTGAGGTCCCCACATCGCTCCGGATTGCTAACACGGTCACGCTGTGCATGTCGGGGGTTTAAGTGGGTATCGAAGCCTAAATGCCAAACTTCAAAGCACACATAGGAAAGCAAAAGCCGGTGTCGCGTATAGGAACTCTGCCATATAGACTGATCGTCAACTCAAGCACAGGCTATGCCAGTGAGACTTCTTGGTAATGACGGCAGAATATCACAAGCTCACCGTGCATCCAAGATAGAGAGTCCGACGAGGGCGAGCGATCGCATTTTGCGCGTTCGATGGCCCGCCGACAAATATTGTATGTGACTGCCGGTGCGTATGGACGACCGGGTAGCGGGATACACTCTACATTCAGTATACAGTAGACTTTAGGAATCGTTTTGGAATGGTTAGCACGTCTAGCCAGGCAACTTTGGCAACTGACATACTCACCGACTCGAATGACCTTAACAAGTACGGACATTTCTATGTGCAGCGATGCTCGCAGATATGTGTGTACCTGTTCTGACACAGAGCTAACAGTGCGCAAAAGCATGGCGTCAGTATTTTGGACCATTCAGGCGGCTGTTGCACTCACAAGCTCACAGACAGCGACTGACGCCAATCTGACGCGGTCTTGAACAAACAGAGCGGCGAGCCCGATTACATTTGTCTTTTCACGGTATCAAGCGTGCCGTTCTCAAGTTTATTGTAGCGGGAACATGGAATTGTTACAAAGTTGGTGCCAGAGAATCTGAGAAACACATATGGTGAAACTTGTGTAGCGACGAGCCGCGAGCGCTGTCACGGTCGAAGGCGTTCTCCTCGATCCGGAATCGGGAGTCGGATTTGACTGTGGCGCGAAGTGTCGTCGACGCCTCTGGACGCGACTATTGGGGGATAACTTAGTGTAATTCATCCTTTCTCCTTACCGATTCTATTCTCCGTGGTGATTTACCGTGGACTTCAGTCAACAGGAAGTTCAACAAGCGAACCATTCGGCGCGTTGAACGATTGCAAGTATGCAGCTCTTCATCAATTGCAAGCCCGTGAGGCGATTCCAAGGTACTGCAAACTGACCTGTCGCATAGTAGAATGGACTCTAGGGGACCCATGGATCGTCCAGAAAAGCGCGCAAGGCTCGACGAGACGCGTCACGTCGGAGGCTCGTGCCCTTCTTATGCACAGCCGACACGGTCCAAAACCGTGTGGTACCAGGACGGCAGCATCGTTCTTGAGACGGAGAGCGTGCGGTTCCGCGTGCACTACTCGATTCTCGCGCAAAACTCCCCCATTTTCCAGGACATGATGAACTTTGCGGAACCGCATGGGGAGGAGTACGTGGACAACTGCCCGGTAGTAATGCTGCAAGATTCGGCGAACGACCTCGAGTCCCTGCTTCGTGCGCTCTATGAGCAAAGGTCCGTAACCGCACTCCCCGTTCTACGGGTACGCGTAGCTTATGCCGAAATGCCCCAGTTATTTCGACCCCTCCCATTCGCAGCCCTTTTCTCTGATCAGTGCGGTGTATCGTCTAGCGCGCAAATACGGGATGGAATACCTTCAATCCCGCGCACTCTGCTACTTAACGGACCAGTACCCAAAAACCATCGAAGCCTGGGACGAGCGCAAGTTCCGCGTTGAGAAGTATCCCGGACTCGTTGTTGACGTGATTAATCTCGCACGCGCCCACGACATCCCCGAGATACTACCCGCCGCGTTCTATGACTGTGTCAGCACATACAACGTCACGCAGATCATCCGCGGCGTCCTCCCACACCCCCGCAACAACTACCGCACCGTACGCCTCGCACAGGACGATCAGAATATTGCAATCCTCGGGTTGGAGCAGCTGATCAAGAGCGCCGCATACCAGACGTTCGACTGGGCGATCCCCAACGAGCCGTTCCCGACGTGCAGCGACCCAGGCGAGTGCACGGATGTGTTCGCGAAGATCACGGCGGAGTACTGGACCCCGACCCCGCGCTGCGTGGCACTGCTTCCCTGGCAGAGCAAGTGGGAGGATATGCTTTGCGAGGATTGCACGTTGGCGGCGCGGCCTAACCACGAAATAAACCGCAGGTCCGTATGGGATGATCTTCCTACTTACTTCGAATTAAAGGCCTGGTGATCCATCGTTCGATGATCTACTTTTGTCATTCCACTTGGTCCTGGCTTTCGTCATGGCTAAATGCTCAGCACTTGTCTCTCACGAATCTCGGATACTGCGTGCACTTTAGGCATTGAACATTCCTAGACTCCTAATCTTACTGTACATTGCATAACTACGTCTACGCTACAATTTGTTCGTGTCCTGCCTGATGCACGTACTTCCCACTCCCTCTATGGAACACGTCCTACAATACACCTCGTTAAAAACATTCCAGCCGTCGCACAAAAACAGCGCACCTTGACGATCCCTCTACATATCTGACCCAGCGCTTGCCGGCTCTCCCAGAGCGGGTACACGACGACCGTCAGCGCGGACGCGAGTGTCCATATAATGCCGATGACGACCCACGCCGTCAGGCCGCGCACGCCGTAGATCGTCTGCGCGAAGAATAATGGCAGCGGTATGATAATGATCATAATTAGCGCCTGTCGACAACATTTCAGCATGCCAATGAGCGACTTGAAGGAAGGACGAATACATACAAGGACGATGGACGAACGCGCGGCGAACGTGAATGATTTTTTGAGCGCGACGGGGTCGAGGTCGGCGGCGGCAGCCTCGCTCGAGATCGAACGTGCGTAGATCTCGTCGGATGTCTCGCGGCCCTTCTTCTCGTCGTCGCCCTCTTCAGGCGTAGTGCCCTCCGGCTGGTGCATAATGGTCGGCCCTACGGCGGGTTTGTTCATAGCGCGTGTCGACGTGAAGTCGAAGTCGTCTGGCCACTACAAGCGATACTCCAGTTAAACGAGCATAAATTAGACTTTGAGGTGAGGCACTTACGATAAACGATGTAGCCGTCGCAATTATCCCGCCGACGCCGATGGAGGCGAGGTTCCCTGCAAGCATCTCGAGGTCACCACCACTTGTCTGTCTTAATCGCTCAGTCTGACACGTTCCTGCTTGGACGTATCCAAAGGACAGACCCACCGTTACGTTGATGACGCCCCCGTTCAGCGCACTCGTAGTGACCAGCCACGCTATGATCCCTGCCGCGAAGCCGTTGACCGCTCCGATAATGCAGCCCCATTTATTAGCCTTGCGCCAGGTTATGCACAGCGCGATCGGGACCACGCCCCCACCAAGGATGACGCCCATGAAGGTCTGTCGCTGGTGTTAGCACGACGAGATGAGGCGAGGGAACGGCGAGGAGGACGCACGTAGAGCCAGCCCATGGACACGCCTATGAAATAGAATATTACACCTGCAAGCGCCATGACGAGTGCGAAAAATGCGACCTTTCACGCCCGGTGAGTCCTAAGAGACAAAAATTGCGGAGGGCGGTGGCGACGTACCATTGCGTGCACGACTCTCAGGATCTGAGCCTCTGTCGCCTTCGGATTGATATACCTCTGTCAACCACAATTAGCTCAAGCAAACGTGTCTCTACGCCGCACACCCTCTACGCACCTTGTAAACATCATACGTCAGCAAGCTCGACACCGCAATTAGTTCTGCGCTAGTCGCACTCGTGACTGCCAAGAACAAGAGCACCAGCAGTGCCGCCGCACCCGCTTTCCCAAGGAGGGCACTCGCCGCCGCGGCAGCAGGCAGGCCTGCGGACACGTCCGCGGCGGAGAGCTTTGGCATAGCGGGGTCGTTGGCAGCGGTGAGCGCAACGGCGGCGAGGCCGAGGGTGGTCGCGAAGGTGAAGGGGATGGCAAACCTACATACACGTTTGCCGTCAGAGAGAACGTAAACGGTGAAGAGAGCCTATGTGCACGGACCAGGCGAGGCCGCCGAGAAGATACGCCTTCACGGCGGATGCGGGCTTGGACGCGATGGCGCGCTGCCAATACGCTTGGTCCTGGAACACCGTCGCGAAGTTCCCGATGACGTTGATTACTCTGTCGAGTGCTATGTCGATGACTACGCGGATAGAGATGGGTGAACTACGTACCCGAAGATCAAGCCGTTTCGCGAGCGCATAGTGAGATACGAGCCGTGTGCGTTGTCCACGACCGGACTAGACTCGGCAGCCTGCACAAGCAGTGCGTGCATGGCTCTGAAAGAGCCGATTTTTGGGGAGGTGGCATATACGGTGAACACAAAGGTAAGGATGATGGCGAAAAGCACCGTCGTATGCGTACTATGAGATATTGTTGCTCTGGATTAGCTGGAAAAAAGGGCAGGACAAAAGTGATGGCTCACTAATCGCATAGCAGTGTCGAGCGCATGCCGCCTACGACGACGTATATTGCTACCCCAAGCGGGATCAAGAAACACGCCTGTCGAATGCATGTCAACTCGTACCCGCGAAAGCTAGATTGAAGTGCTTACAGCAATCGTGTTCATTCCGGTCAGATCTGTGACAGTGGCGCTTCCGCCAAGTATGAGCATGGAGGACACGATGATGTTGGTCGCGAGCCTGTTGGACGACGAGCAATCAGTCTGCGATGCGAACATACGCGGCACATGACAGCAATCACCCGAATATCATGAATACAATATGGGCCGTACGGCCCCAGCGCATTCCAATGATCTCGAGCCATGTGTGCGCGTATGGTGCATTCAGTTTGAGTTTTGCTGCAAGCTGCAATACGCCAGTTGGAATTAGTGCCACAAACAAACATGAGGATGAACTCAAACGGCGTGCATCCGAGGAGTCCTAATATACCTGTGCAAAAAGCAAAACCTGAACAGTAGCACCAGCACCGTACCACCATGGACCCGATATGCCATATTTATACGCGACTGCGCTCGATTGAAGCTGGTAAACACAGCAGGTGAGCAAGACGTTTATGATGTGAAGAGCCCCAGTACTCTTGCTCACCAACGTTGCAGCCCATGTCCACGCACTAACAATCCCACTCGCAATGAGACCCGGTTTCACGCTTCTCGACGCGCTGGAAAACTCCTCCGATGATTTCGGCGAGAAGGGCGTATAGCGCGATTGCAGCCAAGTCAAGAGCAGCATAAATGCGCTGAAGAACAGCCCGATGCCGACAACTATGGTATACCATATGTCAATGGACTAGTCGACCAATAAAACGTTATAAGACGTACCAACGCCATAGCCAGCAGCTTGAGGTAGAATGGTCGAGACGGTCATTGCAGACATCGTTCAGAGAAGTCGTGGAGATGACAGTGCAAAATATATACTATAGAACGGGCTCTATGGTCCGAATGTTATCATGGCCATCGTATCTCCCCGAGTTTACCGTGGGTGGGGAGCGAGCGCTTGCGTCAAAGAAGCTGGCTTGAGGCCAGCTATCAAAGATAAGTGCCTCCAGCGCACGAAATAGGTGATCCGCATGCAGAAAATGTTGTTGACGAGCCGCTCGCAACAGTGAGTTCCTTCAAGGTCGACTTAGGCAGCATCCGTAGATTTCTGTAGCGGTCCGCGTTGAAGGTGAGTTTTATTACCAGTCGGCGTTCAGATGAAAGTGATTTTGATTTTGAGACGGAGGCAAAATAACGCTAAGCGATCAGTCTCCGAAAGATAAGATACAGATCTTGGGAAACGGTTATAAGTCTGGCTTCGAGCGTGGAATGGATCTGTGCTGTCCTACATTTATTGGTCCCTTGCATTTCCATCCTATACTGCCATCAATCCCAGCTCGATAGCTTTGATTTGCAACGCCTACTCAGAATACGATGAGTAGATCTTCAGGGAGTAGTTGAAGCGTCTGTCTCACAAGCTGTTTCGACAGCGACCGTGAAACCGAAAAATCGCCGGCCCCGTACCATAGCTAGCGAGAACACAACACTATCAGTCAACAGTACCTGACAAAATTAAGACGGAAAACATACCCCAGGGTGGCCTGACCTGCGATAACTCCCCCTCACCTCGGACTCCTCGTCGAGTCCCCACATTTCGTTGGTTTGTTCAATGACCTCTGAGCCAAAGAGATCTTTCAAACTCTCGCGCGAGCTGTGGTAGCCCGTTCTGCGTAAAGCGAATGATAAGAACTTGCACAAAAACCGCATGCTACCACCAAATACGCACGCGAAAACGACAAGGTCCGCGTCGAGTTCTGAGCCGTCCGAAAAGACGACCGTGTTGGCCGTGCACTGTGTTGGCTCGACGCCTTGCTTCACTTTCACATTCCCGGATATTATGAGTGACGCGATTCCGACATCGATCCCTGAGTCGATCAGGTCAGCTATGCGGTGAATCCAAGAGCGACCGAGCACTTGCAGAATCCTGATGGCGATGACCAAGAGTCAGAGAGTGAAGAAGAAAACCTGCGATAAAATTACACGTACCGCCGAACCGTTCATAAATGAGGAGGTGCTGGCCGGTTCCATCAACGCCCATGTTCAGCTTCAGCCCAGCCTTCCGCAGCCCATCATACATGTCCTTCTCGCGTGCCCAACTGGCAGCCTCCTCCCGCTTCCCCAGTATCTTCAACAGCCCCAGGGGCATAGAAGCGACCTTGAAATCGCTGACCTCCGTATCTACGCCCTCGGGAAAATGCACCGCCATACCATCCCTGACCCATTTGGCGGTCATCACGCACGTAGAAGTGCGCTGCACCATCGTCACGGACGCCGCGCCGCGGAACACCAGGTCCTGGCAGATGTCCGCGGCGGTGTTGCCCGCGCCGATGACGACGGCGCGCTTCCCGACGAAGGGGTGGCCACCGGCGTATGAGCTGGCGTGCATGACGGTGCCGGCGAAGGTCTCGAGCGACCGCACTGGGGGGATGCGCGGGGCACCGAGGGTGCCGACGGCGATTACAATGTGCGCGGGGTGCAGGAGGATATTGGTGTCGTTTTTGCGGACGACGGCGGTCCAGCGACGCGTCTTCGGATTGTATCTCGGAGGCAGCAGCGTGGAGTCTGTCCAGACGACCAGATCTTGTGATTCGACGTACTGTTCGAGCCAGTCGGCAACTTTGTCTCGCGGGGTGTACTTTGGCCAGGTCGTAGGGTATGGTTGGTACAGAACTGCCAGAATTTAGCACAAAAAATGGTCAATTAACGTCGCAGACAGCGAGATCACTCACATGTATGATGGGAGCGCGTTGTGTGCAATGTGAGGGTCGGGTATCGCTGACGCCAGTTATCTCCTATTCGATGATTCCTCTCAACGACGATAGCCGGAATGTTCATCTGCTTGAACCGCGCAGCGATATGCAGTCCCGTTTGACCGCCGCCAACTACGACTTCGAGATCACAATCCACTCCTATAATTCGCGACGGGTAAGTACTTACGGATGAGAACGTGAGGATCTGCCTCCACCTTCTTCCTTCTCTCCGCGCGGACTTCCTCCCAGGACAATGTGTGATCACCGTACACCCCGCTCTCCGGACCAGCCTCCTCATGCCCCTTGATATCCCGGTTCATGAGCAGCACCGCCATCGCCTTCCACTCGCCACTCGCTTCCTCCTGCACAAGATGCACGTACCCCTGCCCATGAAACACCGCCGCATCAAACGTAAACGCAAAAGCCACGCCCCTGCGCGCGCCATCCGAGGCGAGCGGGAAGTACTCAGGCGCGAGGTGCTGCCGTTCGTCGAGCCGGATATCCGCTATACGCGCCCCCGCGAGATGCGCGGAGAGGTACGCGGATATCTTCGCGCGGCCCTCGAGGGAGCGCGTGTCCCAGGTGAGCGCGAGCACGTCTCGCAGCCACCCGTCGGGCGCGAAGGTCGACACCGTTGCTTCGATATCGCCCGAGCACAGGGCGGGTGCGAATTTCGAGAGCCACGATGAAGCGATATCTCGTGGCATGGCGAACCTCTGTGGGGGAAGACGGCGGCAATTCAATGGGTCGGGAAAGATGGTGTTCCCAGCCAGCATTTAAATCTCTCGCACGCACCGAGTCTCCGCGCACCCGGGCGATACACCGCACAAAATGCTAATCAGGCGGGAGGTGCAAAGCTTTTTCCTGGGAGCATAGTGTCAGTTTTTGGGCAGTCATTTGACAACGAGGTAGAGCATGAGAGTCGCAGGACCATTCCTCCAACTTCTCGAGACGTTTCGGGGATAAATAACCCCTGTGGGCTGCTGTGTCTCTCGACACTGCTCCAATTATGCTACACGATCATGCAGCCGTATCAAAGAGCACTTAAAAAGACGCATCATGAGTGGGGGCCGATATGGATGAGGGGAATACGGCCGCCTACCCCCATGAAACACCTGAAATCGCCGACGAAAGGATACCGAAACGAAGGAGGGTACATACTTTCCGAATGTACTTAAGCAGGCACAT